>CAUYPK010053164.1:0-13887 GCA_963574355.1 Loris lydekkerianus | reverse complement strand
GGCTCCAGCAGGGCATCTGGCATGGCCCTAGGGGAATGTTGTAGATGGATGATGCTGTTTCGGTGTAGAGAGCATATTTTCTTCAGCTCTAGTTTAGATGCCTCCACAGATCACTGGATAATCAGGAAGGTCCTAAACAGGGTCAATATAGAGACAATGGTCACATTTCCTATTGTCAAACTATTACTCAACGGCAAACTGCAGAAATGGCTTCATTTTAAATTATAAAGTGGAATATTACTCAGCCATGAAAAGGAATGACGTGCTGATACATGGTACAACACGGATGAACCTTGAAGGTGTTTGTGCTAAGTGAAAGCCAGTCACAAAAGACCACATACTATATGATTTCATTTCTATGAAATTTCTAGAATAGGCAAATCTATAGAGATAGAAAGTAGATTAGTGGTTGCCAGGGGACAGGGGAAGGGAGAAATGGTAAGTGACTGCTAATGGGTAGGTATTGGCTTTCTTTTCAGGGCAATGAAAGTGTTCTAGAATGAGATAGTAATTCTAGTAATGGCTGTACCATTCTGTGTATATACTAAAGACTATACTGAATTATATACTTTAAGAGGGTGACTTTTATGGTATGTGATTTATCATCTCAATTTCACACACACAACCTGTTTGTGCAAATGGGGATTCAAGTCAATAAATGTCTTAAAACAGGGGGAAAAAAAAAAAAAAAAAAAAAAAAGCCTGGTATTGTGGCAGGTGCCTGTGGTCCCAGCTATTCAGGAGGGGGAAGCTGAGGCAAGAGGATGGCCTGAACCCAAGAGTTTGAGGTTGCTGTGAGCTATGACTCCATGGCATATGGCACTCAACCCAGGATGACTAAGACTCTGTCTAGAAAAACAAACCACAACAACAAAGACAAACTCTATTACTAGGTTCATGATATTTAGGATTATTACGTCGTCTTGTTGAATTGACTCCTTTATGTTGAAATGTCCCTCCTCATACTTGCTAATATTCCTTACTCTTAAATCAACTTGGCTGACCGACATACATTCGTGCTTTCTTTTGATTAGTGTTTGCATGGTATGGTTTTTTTTGCATCCTTTTAGTTTGAACTTATTCAACACTTTTACATTTAAAGTGTGCTTCTTGTATATAGCATATAGTTGGACCTTGAATTTTATTCAGTCTGATAATCTTTGGTTTTTATTGGAGTGCTGATGGTTTACATTGAACATTTTACTGTTTGTCTTCTAATTTCCCATGTTTTTTTCCTTTTTCCTCTTTTCTTTCCTTCTTTTGGATTTTTTGTTTTTTAATGTTCTACCTTATCTCCATTATAATAAAAAATGGTATAGCCCGTTAGCTATATCACTTTGCATTTTATTTTTATAGTAGTTTCTCTAGGTTTTAAAATACACATCTTTATTTAACATATTACAGTTTACCTTTGAAGAATTTTATATGCCTCTTAAAGTATAATGTAAAGTTATTACACTATACTTGTTGTAATGGTTTTTATACATTTTTGTTCTAAACCCCATGTACATTGTCACATTTTTATCATAAATAGGGCTTTTAAAATGAGAAAATAGTTCTAATATTCACATATTTATCAGTCTATCATATTTACCATTATCACATATTTTTCCATATAGCTACCGTTTCTGGTGTTCTTCATTCATTTTTGTAGATCTAAATTTCCACCTGGAGTAAGTTTTCTTCTTGAAAAACTTCCTTTCATATTTCTTGTATCACACATAGGTCCCATGACAATGAATTCTCTTGGTTTCTTTTTTGAAATACATTTTTTCTACACATAGAACTCTAATTTTTTTTTTTCTTTCAGTACTGTAAACAGGTTGCTCCAGTGACATCTGGCTTGCATGATTTCTAAAGAGAAGATACTAGCATTCTTAATATTATTTCTTTGTGCATAATGTGCCTTCCTTTTCTCTGACAGCTTTTAAGATTTCCATCATAATTTTTCAGCAATTTGATTACAATATGCTTTGGTGTAATTTTCTTCTTAATCCTTTTACTTAGGAGGTTCTTGAGCTTCATCAATCTGCACTTTTATCATTTTTATCAAATTTGGGCAAGTTTCAGATATTATTTCTTCCAATGTTTTTTCTATTTATATTTCTTTCTTCTCAATCTTTTCTGAGAGTACAACTACAGATCTATGAAACTGTTCAATATTATCACATAGTTCCTTGAGGCTTTGCTCATTAATTTTTTATCTTTTTCTATGCTACTTTTGACTTTCTATGTCTGTCTTCAAGGTTAATTTTTTTCTCCTATGTTATCTTATCTCCTGTTAATTCCACCCAGTATACTTATCACTTCAGATACTGTATTTTCATCTCTAGAACTTGAATTTGGGTTTAATATCTTTTTTTTCTTTTCTTATCACATTCATCTTTTATTCTACATCCTGGACCATATAGAGTATATTTAAAATAGGTGCTTTCACCTCCTTGTCTAAGAATTCCATCATTCATGTCATTTTCTGGGTTTGGTTCTGTCAATTATTGTATCTGTCTATAGGTTTTATTTTCTTAAGTTTTTGCATACCTGATAACTTTTAATTGTATCCTGAGCATTGTAAAATTTTACTTTACTGGGTGCTGCATGTGTAAAGTATAGTTGGACTTCGTTTTAAGAGAAAGTGAAGTTACGTAGAATCTGTTTAATTCCTCTGATACTTGATTTTGAGCTTTGCTACCATGGGGGAAGCAGACTTTATAGTCCAGGATGATGTCATCTCACACCAAGAATATATCCTTGTGAGAACTGTACTTAAGGCTTCCTACAATAGGAAGTCTTTGCACTCTGGCTGGTGGCAGCATGAACTATTTCTATCCCTATGTTCACCTTGGGAATAATCTGCCTGATCCTTTTTGGCTATTCATTTCCCAGTCTTAGGTAATTTTTTTACATACCTACCTAGATCATGAATTAGCTGAAGACTCTTAAAGAGTCTCTGTCCTTCTTTCTTTTTGTATAGCAATCTCTTCTCCAATATTGTGCTGCCTCCCTGAACTCCAAAACTCTGACTCATCAACTCTCTGAGAACACTGGTCTGTTTGGGCTTCCTTCTCCTTGGGCTGCAGACTAGAGCTTTTCTTAACAGAGGAGGAGCGATTGTGGGACTTACAGTATTTTTTTCCATTCTCTCCGGGATCATTCTCTTATGCTGCCTATTATCCAATCTCTGAAAGCTACTTTTTTTTCATATATTTGATTCCATTTCCTAGTTGTTTAAAGGGAGAGGATAAATTTGGGCAGCCTTCATGCCTAGAAGTGGAAGTTCTCTTAATATTAATGGTCTAAAGTAGGAGTGGCAAACTATAGCCTGTGGGCCAAGTCTGCCCACTATCTGTTATATAAAGTTTTGTTTACAATAGTAGAGTTGTACATGCTACAATAGTAGAGTTCAATGGTTGTGACATAAACCATATGGTCCGCAAAACCTGACATGTTCCCTATCTGGTTCTTTATAGAAAACAGCAGAACCCTGACATAAAAGATTAAAAATAAAATATAATTGTATTCAAAGTCTAGACATTTTTAATGTTATAAAACATGTAACCTATAGTAAATGTTAAAGATGTTAAAGATTTTATTTTTCAAAGTGAAATATTCAATATTATTTACCAAAATTAAAATCAGTATCAAATTTTAATCAAAGTTAAATAAGGCTTATACTTAGCATTTTAATTTGGAACTTTTATTTATTATTACACATTGAAGTTCTTTATTTAAAATAAAATTGTGTGCAATTCTACCTTTCAAGATTTATCTGGATGACAATGTAAAAACATTTTCATCAGACTTCCAGCATATTATGTCTATTCTAGACCAACATAACTCAGATGTAGGAGAAAAATAAATTGTTTAGTGTTTTCCAGCCTCCATGTGCAACTATTACAAACAGCCATCACAATTTATGAATACCTCCTGGATCCCTAATTGTACATAAAGGCAAACAAGGGAATAGACACTTGGTACTACTGAGAAATGACACTTCATTATGCAAGAATCTATTGTATTCATGCTGTCCCTGAGGAAGGATTTACAAGTCAATTAATGTGTCTTTTTTCTTCCCTCTGCAGCTTAAATCCCTAATGTCCCAAGCGAAAGTCTCCTTCATGTCACCACTCCTTCATGTCACCAAGCACAGTCTCTTTGTTTTGGAGACTTAAGAGATGTGAATAAGTGATTCCCTGGAGCCTGAATGGAATTACTAAGAAGCATGGACGTTTAGTCATAAGATTGTGAACACCGAGTACCATATCCTAAGAGACATGAGTACTAGGCATTTTTAAAAAAACATCCCATGTGTTTATGTACTTACATGTGTGCATGCATGCACACCTCAACTTGCGTCTGGAGTCATATCTGATATTCAGGGTGCTTGAAAGGACATCCATAGATGATGTCCAAATCTAATGGTGTTATTAATGGTATCTACTGCATGCTTATATCACTTTCAAGGAAAAACAATAGAAAAGTGTCATGATGAGGAAAAAAGGAGCTAAGTCTTAAGCATCCCTGAGTATGACTAGGTCTTTGAAAAAATTAATGATGGTTGGTGGCAGTCCATGTTTAACTAGAATGGGCTTTCCAATGACCTTTCAATTTATTGCATAAATATAAATTTCCATTTGTTCACTATTTTCCATAAATTATTTATGTATCATTACTCTCAATCTATAAAATGTAATACTGTAATTAAAATAATGATACCTTCTATGGGTTTAAAATACTGATTAATTCTGATTAATAGGGAAGACAATTTTTCATTTTCATGGAATAATTTTTTTGTTCAGTTCTATCTGTAGCCCAGCCTACACTTGGAATTGACACATAAGTGTACTAAGAAAGACATTTAAAATTCAACCAAAGGATGGCAGCATAACACTAATTACTTAGAACCACATTACCTTCACTTGGCTAGAGAAATCACAAGTTCACAGTACCCAGAGGTCTGAGTGATCAGCAATACATCATTACTTAGACCAGATGAATTGCTGATGTGTAAAATCACTCATCTCTCTAATCTATATTAAGATACTTGCTGGTTGGGACTATTAAATATTTCCTCTTTTTGTCTTGACCACTCTAATGGGCATTTGCTGCTTTCTAGCCATCTCTATCTTCACTCCCTTCCCAGAGGGCAATGGATAAACATCCTAATTTCCTCTGCCCACTCTCAGAACTAGTGCTTCTGGCCAGACTTTCCAGTGTTCCTTTCTATGCCCCAGTCCAAGTGATTAAATGTCTCACTCAGGGACATTCATTTGTTCCAATGATAAAACCAACAGGTGGACAGAGCAAAGTAAGCATTGTGCTAGAAGGGGCATAGATCCACCTTCCGGCACTCTGAGTATGGCAAACATCCTGTGGAGGGCCAACCTGGCATGGGTGTCAGAGTCTGAGCTATTGTTGACCAGAAGAAACCAGCGGAGAAAGAGAGGAAGAAATGGAACCAAACCTCACAGCAGGCTTGATCTGTAATAGGAAAGATAAAGAAAAAATAGGATAGACACAAGTTGAAGTGCAGCTTTAGAAGTTGAAAGTTTCATTCTGATGGTTTCTACTTAGTTTCTTGGTGAAGTCCGAGGCCGAAGCACCAAATGACCATCTATGAGATTAACATGTGCCTTCGTATATGCTATTTCCTTTGCTTTGAAAGCTCCTCTTGTCAATCTAATCCCTGTACCCCCAGCTGACATGTTCTTACATTTATACATCACTTCTAGATCCATTCATAGTAGACATCATAGGTCTATGTTCATAAGATGTATGGGTATTTGCCTAATTTTTCTCTCTCTTCCCTAAAAAGACACCATCATGTCTGTGTTTTGGTCACATTTGTGACCAATAACCTCGCACACTATATTCCTAGCCCAGAATTTATTATAGGAGCTACTCAATAAATATTGAATGAATAAATAAATTTATTCAGTAGAGGACAGAGAGGTGTTATTGGATTCTAGGTTTGAAGAGAAAGGAACAATTTTTTTTTTAATTTCAGATTGATATGAGGGTACAAATTTTTAGGTTATATTATTCTCAGTTCTAAGGTAAAGTTCAAATTATAGTTGAGACCTTCACCTGGGACTGTGCTGAACACCCTCCCATTGTGCACATTCAGTGCGATCTTGCCCATCACCCTCTCACCTTCTCTCTGCCATCTCCCTCCTTTACCCTCTGCCCCTCGCTAGACTATACTTGGGTCTCTTCTTTCAAATGGGCATGTAGTTGTTTATATATTGGTTTATTGGTATTGAGTACATTGGATACTTTTCCCCCGTTCTTGAGATACCTTACTAAGAAGAATGTGTTCACTCTTGGCCACATGACGAAATAGTCTAAGGATCATCATGACATCACTTGTCTACATCTTTTAAAAGCATCAATGTACCTTTTAAAATTCATCTTGTAAAAGCTTTGACCTTTTAACTTCATTAGAATAGAGCATCTATAGGACAAATCTTTCTCTTGATATCTAGGCCACTTGTTATAACTTAGGTGTGTTGTTATGCTAACAGAGTCTTTCTCACTTTACTGTATTTTACCAAAGAATCCCGTTGAGGGTTGGGAAGGAAGGAAAAGAAAGGTGTAGAGACAGAAGTGTTAGATCTAGGAATCTATAACATGTGAGTTGAATCGAATGTAGATGATCAAGTCCAGGGGCAACGTAGTTCTCCTAAAACCTTCTTACAGTTGATTTTCTACTTTCTGTAGTCTTAATATTAAGACTTTGTCAGACTTTGTTAGATGTCATTGTGTATCCACTCAAATGGAATTATCAAAATAGTAGTCACCACTTACTGCGTATATGCATAAGCTTCTTATAAGACACTTCTTACAGAGCTTTATGCACTTGGGTCTTTACCACCTCTTTCTTTCTCTTCCTTCCCAACCCTCAACAGGATTCTTTGGTAAAATACAGTAAAGTGAGAAAGACTCTGTTAGCATAACAACACACCAAAGTTATAACAAGTGGCCTAGATATCAAGAGAAAGATTTGTCCTATAGATACTCCATTCTAATGAAGTTAAAAGGTCAAAGCTTTTACAAGATAAATATTAAAAGGTACATCTATGCTTTTGAAAGACAAGTGATATCATTATGATCCTGAGACTATTTCATCATGTGGCCAGAAGGGAACCAGGAAATCGGACAGGGAAAGGAAGAAAGATTAAGAGAGAGGGAAAATGAAGAAGAGGAAAGGAGGGACATGGGACCCTGAACGACCATTTAATATGAACTCCATAGACTGAAAAGTATCTCATTAGGAAAAGCAGAAAATTAGTTTGCATGTTCTCTGACTCTAGTGTGGTCACTATTGATTAATGGTAAGATAATTTTTGCTAGTAGTAGGCAACACACCCTTGACTATTCAAATAGGGAAACTGAAACAAAGCCACATTACATTCAGATTTGTGTGCATTACTAAGAGGACACATATAATATCTAATCTTTGTAATATTTTCGAAAGGTAGGTCTTACAATAAGATCATTTTAAAAATGAAAACAAATTATGATTTGAAGAAGTTGAATACATTTCCAAACACAATAAGCTGGGATTTCTACTTCTGGCCATCAGAGTCTAAAAGACTTAAGAATTACCTTTCTACTATAAAAAATTAGAAAACTTGGCAAAATATAGAAAACAACTATCCTCAGTCATTGCAAAATAGCCAGTGCAAGAATGTGATCTCTTAGAGACGGGAAAATAAATGAGGCTTTCTGCTTGGGGGCAATTTCTAGACTGTGCTACAGAGTAAAGAAACCTTCCAGGCAATCTCTGAGTTGAAGAGACAGAGATAAGTTTGAAGATGTCAAAGCAGCTAAAATTTGCAGACTAGAGCACCCCAAATGAATGGTTACTAGGAGAAATAGTTCTAGATATTTTCATAAGAATCCCCGAGAATCTTTGATGAAACTAGTCTATACATGTATTGGGTAAAGCCCCACAAGCCCTGGCAATTACAGTCACCAAAGGAAAAATAATTACTGGGGAGATTTAAGTCAAACAATTCAAGAACATATTCACAGACAAATTGTTCAAGTTTCCACTAGTCACAGGGGAGAGACTTTGTTGGATATATAAGATATTTAGTAAAGACCCTTAAAGGGCTGAATCTTAAATATAAGGTAAAATTAGCCCTAAAGACTATTCTAGACTTGTGTCTTAGAAGAGCATAGGAACAAGACTTTAAAGAATCAAACAAATACATAACATAGCTGTCTACCAGAACTAAGTCCAGCACTCTTTGAAGAAATAAAACAAAATCTAATACACAAAAACATACAATCACAATATCTGGCACTCAATAAGAAACTACTGGACGTATGAGGAAGTAAGAGAATGTGACCTATAATCAGTAGGAAAATTAATTAACCCAACAAGATCTGGTGGTCTTGTTACTAATGTTGTTGTTTAATGTTCTTAATAAAACTAGTTCTTACTAGTAAGAACATTAAAAATTATTATTAATACGCTCCATAAGTTTAGGAATAAAGAGGAAAGCAAGCATAAACATAATGAAGAGCAAGTGAACAATAAAAAATATGAACCGAAGAGAAATTCAAGATTTGAAAAATATAATACATGAAAATGTCACCAGATGGTACCAATAACCAAACACAACAAAGTCAGTCATCCAGTGAACAGAAGGTCTTATCATTTTCCCAGGGCAATGCTCATTCTATAGTGTTCTGTGAAAAGTCACAGCTAACTTTGCCATTTGTCATAAATATCACCCAAGCAGAGAGACCATGAGTAAAAGGACAAATTTAAACATGACAGGAAGAGAATGGTTTTACAATCAAGACAGACATAGGCTCAAATTCTAGCTCTGTAACTTACCATTTAGGTAAATTTGCACAAATCTTGGAAAGCTCTGAGTTCATGCTTTCATTTGTAAAATTAGGGTAGACAGGCCTGTGTGTGTGTGTGTAGGAGGAAGTCCTGAGTACCAAGAAGGCTTTTGAATCAAGCTTCTGTCCACTCTTAAACTTAGTGGGCCAGATGATATTAATGAACGTATTTCTCTTAGAATAGCATGCATAGTTTTAAGGAATGCTACCCTTTTGATCTAAAAGAGTTAATAGGCATTCTAGGTGGAAATCATCACAGAAAGGGATCTGCCAATATAATTGAGGAAATATGAAACAGTGAACTTTAAATTGTAATTTTTTTATTTTTTGTTTTTATTAAATTGTAAAAAAATTACAACTGTGTACACTGATGCATTTATGGGTTCAGTCATAAATGCACCAAGAAAGTGGCGCAGCGTGACTAGGTAGTCAGACTTCACTGCTCAGCAAACTCATTAATCTCTGGACCAGGTCAGGCCCCCTACAAATCAGCATTTCACGCTGATTTGATACACAGCGTGAAATGCTCACATTCAACTGATTAGCACATCCATCAAAATTGTACTCTTTTCTTAACATTTTTAAAGTGAACCTTTGCATAATGCGCATTAGGTGAGGTCCTCCAAATACACTCCCTCCTCCTGCCTCCCCTCTCCTCTCTCTCCTCTTCACTTCTACTTTCTGGACTATAGTTGTGTTTTACCATTCTTATGAATGTCTAGGTGATTATATATTGATTTCATAGTAGTATTGAGTACATTGGATTTCTTTTTCCTTTCTTGAGATACTTTACTAAGAAGAATATGTTCCAGCTCCATCCAGGTAAATATAAAAGATGTGACGTCTCCATCTTTTTTATGGCTGCATAGTATTCCAAGGTGTACATATACCACAATTTGTTAATCCATTCAAGGGTCGATGGGCACTTGGGCTGTTTCCATGTCTTGGTGATTATGAACTGGGCTGCAATAAACATTCAGGTGCAAATGTTCTTGTTGTAAAATGATTTTTGATCATCTGGCTATATACCTAGTAGAGGAATTACAGGATCAAATGGTAGGTCTACTTTTAGTTCCTTGAGCATTCTCCAAACTTCTTTCCAAAAATGTCGTATTAGCTTGCATTCCCACCAGCAGTGTAGAAGTGTTTCCTTCTCTCCACATCCACATTTACATTGTAATTAATGCTCTGTTTCCCCCTGGAACAGAATGATGTATTAGAAAGAATCAGTGTTTTACAGTAACATAGTACTCTGAAATCAGCCTACTACTGGGTTAGGTAACCTTGATAAGGCTGTTTTTGTAAAAGCAGCATAGTATTTATAAAGATTAAGATACATAAATTGTCTAGTAAAGGCATTATGATGTAATTTTTTTTGTTCTCTGTCCCTTTGGAGTCCTTCCTCACCATCCCCCACACATACCTTACCCCTAACTCGTATTTATTTCGTTTCTTGAAATAAATAAAAAATCCTCCTTCGGCGAGAACTGAAGCAAGACTATGTGCCACTGGGCCTCTGAGGCCCCTTTTTCCTTTCCCAAAGACACATTTGAGGGATTAAAAGAGAATAACACCAGAGATGTCTTCACCATCTCACAGGGCTTTGTTGCATTTGGGATTCATTAATCTGAGTTTTGAGAAAAAACTTGGTTGACTTCACTCCTTGGTGGAGCAAAGAGAAAAATAACCCTGAAGACTACAAAATATTAAAGAACTGGAACCTTTGGCCTTTGCCTTCTTAATCTGGCCTACATTTTTCAAGGCACTAAGCAATTACCAAATGACAGAGTTGTCTAAAATCAATACTGCTTACCTTGTGTAACCACCAGAAATCAGATATGAAGACTGGGGCCTGACGTGGTCCAGAGATTAATGAGTTTGCTGAGCAGTGAAGTCTGACTACCTAGTCACGCTGCGCCACTTTCTTGGTGCAGTCAGAAGCCAGAACTGAAAGGGTGAATAGTGTGCAGGCTATGACCTAAGATGGTTACAGGAAAAGCTGAGATTGGTGCAAGTATTATCAAAAGACCATATGGGAGAATGTTCAAATGACCTGCAGACTGCTCTGCCATGAATAAAGTTTTGCTGCCTTTAAAAAATCTCAAAGGTGCAATATTACATTCATAAAGCTTGTTATAAAGACTGACAATCTGTGCCTGGAGTACAAAGAGGGAAGAGTGTAGAACAGATTTGCTTAAACGAAATTTCAAGTTTTTTTGGGCTTAATTACACTTATTAACCTCAGGCCAATTCATTTTCATGATTAACTTCCTGAGAGCACCCTTGCTTGACCCCATCTGGTGGTGTCTTACTTCAGTTCAGCTAACCTAGGAAATCAGGAAACCCAATCTGTGCTGCCTTTGGTCACATATAAATGCGAAATGAAAGAGGTCATTCTAAAGTTGTGAAACCAGGAGACTGCTGCTCACAGAGGCTCCCCTTGAAATCCAAGAGAAGATGGCTTAGAAATGGTAACACACCCTCCAACATAAAGAGCAACTGGGGCAGGGGTGAAGCAAGCTGGAAAGATGTTAGTGTCTTTGATAAGCGTTCTGTTTGTTGTCAGTTCTTCTCTTTGGGGGAAGAGTAAAGGTTCTTAAAAACATCTTTACACACAGAAACAAATGTCTCCTTTGTCATTGTGACTGTACGGTAGATACAGTCAGGTCACATAATGAAGCCATTCATTTGCCTTGAGAATAGAAACCAAGCTTCCTCCTAGTCCTATCATCCGTTCTGAAAGTCAGAACGAGATTTAATCACCCTGAAATGAATCAACTTCTGGCTGGAAGTGTACTGATAACTTTCAAGATGGTTTAGTTATATCAGTCTCCAAGACACTCAGAATTTTTGTTTTGAACCATCATTGTGTTTTTATGCACAATGTAGAAGAAAACAGCATTTTAAAATGATTTATCAGTACATACCAATACATGGGAAAAACAGACACTATGAAATGGTTGCTAATCAGCTATCACTTGGAACTGAGTATGGAATACAAAGTATCAGAGCAATGCCAAGATTTAGAGGTAGTATTCTGTAGACATTTTAAAACATGTAATCCTGAATCAGAACTCATGGCTACTTCCTTTGGACTTTCACATTACAATAACAGAAAGTAAAAGGACATTGATTATTTTTATAAAAAAAAAAAAAAAATAGTCTGTGCCTGAGCACCATAGTGTTTAAGTTTAGATGTGAGCAAAATTAAACTTTTCCATCTCTAACGCATGTCTATTTCTCAGTTGCGTATTTGGCCAGACTTAGAAAATCACAAGAGTGATATGAAATGTAGAAGCACATGTATGTGGCAGAGGAGGAGAGTGGTAGGAAGCTGAGGGCATTCAAGAGAGACAATAGGCAATAAAGCATTTCATAATTTATTAAGATACAGATACAAGAACAAACTTTTTTTTCTTTCAAAAGGGAAAAATGTCAACTTTTATTATTATTACAAAAGCAAGTTTAACTTCAGTCATTTGAATAATTATAAGAGCAGACTAAGGGCTTGATCCTCATACAGCCACCAAGTCAAATGCAGTAGGCAGCTACAAATCCTAAAGGAAGGTTTTTTCCAAACCTTCCATGCTTTAGGCTGAAACACTCAGCAAACATAATCTGTTACCTTTAATCCTCATTTTTTAAAAATAAGATCTAGGTATTAACCTGCTATTTAGTGAAAACTAGTCACTAAATCCTGGACTGAGAGATTTCCACGTTTCGTATAGTTAACTAGCAGGTGTGTACGTTTCTGAGCGCCCCATGTGTGAGTCCTTAAAATGCCACCTGTTTCACCTAATGCATGTGGAGGAAATGGAGGTGAGGACAGTCACCTGAGGAATGCAAGGGCTCCGGCTCCAGCAGGGAAAGGAGGTAGCAAGGACTTAAGCTGACACCTTAAGCACTTAGCTTATGTGCCCTCTGTCACTCCACCTGTGACATCCACAAACCTAAGGTTTCCACATTGTTTTAAAGGGCACAGAAATAAATGTGACAAGGTAGAAAAGACAATTGCGATCCCAAGCTCTGCTTAAGAAATCCTGGTGTTTTCTGCCTAATCAGACATAGGGCTAATCTGCTTTTCCTTTATACTGGAGAACACAAAGGTTTTCACCTCCACTGCCACCCCTCCAGGTTAATCCTTATTAAACAATTCAGCTAACATATCACTGTCTCAAGGAAGCATAGGAAGAGAGGTATGTGAGAAGTGTATTTATTGAAGGGAAGACTCAGTTAAGTTCTAGGATATTGATAACCAAAATCATCCAAGAGCTCAAATCAGCAAAAGTTGAACCTAGTCTACTCTATCTGAATTTTGGCAGTAAATTGGTTCAATGGAATCCATTTAGTTACTACTGGAAAACAAAACCACTTCTTATTCCATTTACTATGAAATCTAGTATCACCAACTGACTTGATCTAACCATAGTAACTCCTTGATCTTTGATGACCAGTGCACATGACAGCACCCTAGCACCTTTCCTGGCATGGACACTTCATGGTCTGCTACTCCAGGGATGACAACTTCACTGCTTTGGGCAGGGATTTAAGGTAGTCAAAGGACAAATACACAGTTTTAATTACAGCTCTTACCATCAGGCGACTTAGAACCTTTAAACCCTTCACGAAAATTCTGGTTATGGCACTATGGTTCTGACTGGAGAGTGATTGGCCTACCTCATTGGTGGCGAACACGCAGCTCTCGAGCCGCATGCGGCTCCCGGCCAAAATGAATGCGGCTCTTTGCCAAGTTTGGATTTTGTTATGCTGCTTCTGAGGAGGGACCTCTTAGGGGAGATCTCTGAGTGCGTAGTCCCGCCCCCAGGGGGGAAACACGTGAAATCAAAGCACCGGTCCATTCTGACTGACACTCATGTAAAGGAACTACTCCGAGTGGCTACAACTGAATACAAACCTGATTTGCAGAAGATTACTGAAAACAAAAGATGCCAGAAATCCCACTGAGATTATCATCCCATCACTCCAACAAGGTAACAAAAAACACCTGACTGAGCATGTTATATTATG
>CAUYPK010053162.1:0-14631 GCA_963574355.1 Loris lydekkerianus | reverse complement strand
GGTACTATGAATGTAATCCACCATGCAGCCTCTCCATATCCTGTCTTAGGTTGTCCCCGCTTTGGGAATCTTACCCGTCATTGGTGCTATGGAGGGCAGTGAAGAATAATAGATTCTTGGTTAATGAGCCAGTGATATTGGGCCTCGACCTGATTTAACTGCCTCTAACCTTTTTTTTGGGATACAGGGCCCAAATTTACAGGGTAAATAAGGGTAAATAAGGGTAGCAGGGGAAGAAGGTAGGGTGAAAAACATTTATTTCAATAGTTCCTTAGCTTTCAGTTTTGCATATTAAAAGAGAACTGAGGTTCTCAGGTTGCTTATTTACATCAGCCTATTATAGAAAGAGTCACTGTTCACACCAAAATAAATTTGCCGATAATAATTACACTCTTATTATCGCAGAGCGTTTGAGGCTCAGGTGGAATAAACAATATAAAATTTTTTCTGTAAGGTAAATATTAACCATACTTTAAATGTTAAGTTACTATTTTATAGTCCTCATTATTTGTAGCTATCATACTGTCATCTTTAGTTATACAAAGCAAAATGGAAAATGAATATGATTGCAGATACTAGTAAGAAAGGTATATTAAGTAACATATTAAAAAGGAGAAAAATAAAGAACATTTGGTGCATAGCAAGAGATGCAAGCTATCAAAATATTTACTTTCATGAAAATATAAGTGTGCCAAGGTATATCAGGTTTTCTCCTTCCTTCCCTCTGAACAGTAATAGTATAGTTCTTTGCATACATCAGCATTTAAATTAGACTATGTGTTACCTGATGTCATATTCAGATCTGTCCTACATGTTTTCAAATTCTGAGTTTATGTCAGGCTAATGATACAGTGTCAACATCTGGTGTGCATTTGTTAAATACATTGCATTGGTCATCAGTAGCACACAAGGATAGCACTGAGCGACCCCTAGTGCCAATTAAGAAAAGGCGCACTGGACGGGAAGACAATCAGAGGAAGTGCCCCATCACACAATGGGGTCCCTTCCAGTGGCGTGGTGGGGCACAAAGCAGTCAGAACATTGGAAAATAGGGAATTATAAATGGGCAAGAGACAAGGAAATAGTTTTGAAAGCAGTGAGGATTTGGGTGATGGCACCTATCATCATGAGGTTTCCAGTATGCTGCCCTCATTACCAGGCTAGCTCTGCAGTTATTTCATACACCTGTTTCAATCACAAATCTCATGAAGGCAAGGCAAACGATCCTGTCATAGTTCTTGCTGTGCTTGCATGTCTTTAACTAAACTATTTCGTCAGCTAACTATGTCAATTGTATGAATTTACTTGTTACTTTACTGTTTTAAGATATATATGTTCTTTATACAGAATTTGGATAGTGAAACAGTCCAGGAGCAGAACATCATAGAAATACTCTAATTAGATCACCGCTGCAAATCACAGGAGTGATTTTTTAATGTCCCTGAAGCCTTATGGCCAAACCAAGGTGACAGAAGAAAAGAGATATTTCATCTCCTTATCTGGTCCAGAGCAATCTTTCTCTTTTCAATAAAGTTTAAATATTCTACATTCCCAGCTCCCTAAAATCACTCTGCCGGAGTGAGCAGCACCCTGGAAGAAAACCTCTGTGGCTTGCAGCCACAGCAGCAGTGGAGTGCTGTGGGGGGCAGGGGAAGTTCCAGCAAGACAGCCTGCAGAATTGTAAAAGGGCCAGGTCTTACACAGTGCTTTGCAATGAAATTTAGCTTCCTCTGAAATCTTTTATGTCGTTTTTCTGTTTTCCTCTTGTCTACCCTCTGTAATAGTACTCCTAATTTAATTCCTAATCTATTTACAACTAATAATTGAATATTGGTTTCAAGCTTATAAAATCATTATTAATAGTAATGCAAGCACATCAAGCTATGACTATTCCCTTAAGTATTCCCACATGCACTCTGCATGGACATACACAGTAGAGAAAATGAATTTTACATCATTCAGTTAGGTTAGTTGATTTTATCAAGTATGGTTGTGTTCCTTCAGACTTCTCATTTCTTACCATAAGTGACTCTCCATGAAAAAGTTAAAAATTGGAGCTTGTTGAATTAATAATAGTGCACAGACTTAAATGTATTTATGAAATTTAGCATGTTTACAAATTTAGTAGCATTCCAAACCAATTATCAGTTTTTACACAGGTATTGCATGTTCATGTACTTTCTCAATATTTTACAATTTTTACATTAAAATTCTTATATTACAGTGTTACCAGGTAGAATATGTGAGACCATAGAGCTGTGCAAATTGCTGAGTTATTTGCACTAGATTTAAATAAAACATTGTGAGAAGCAGTAGGGGTGTAGTGTACCTCTCCCAAAATTTGAGTGCCTAATTTTGCATTTCATCTTCGATTGCACAAAGCTTCTCTCATTCCCACCAGGGTTGCTACTACTTGATAGATTCAAGGGGAAACAATTCTCTAAACACTGTTTTTTCATTTGCATGTGATTTGTATCAATACACTAGCATCATAATAAGGTGAAGGCTCTGGCCCCAGAGTAATTAAGTAGTTTATAAAATCAATCAATGATCACCTCTATTTGCTCAGTAACAAAAATAATAATTAATTAATAGTACTAAAAATTTAAAATAATTATAAAAAAAGGTTAGAGAAAAATAACATTTATATATTATTTAAGTTCGTATTCATTGAGGACCAATAGCTGTCATCTGCTACTGTCCTGAGGGAAAGGTTGGCTTGCTCTCTCTCTCTCTAGCCTCCAGTTCCTTTCTAGGGGCCCCACTTACTACAGTAGTTGACAGAATGCAAAATATTCTGCACATGACCTGGATTCTTATCTATTCTCCGTCTCTGTCTTTTCTCAACTTATAAATCTCTATACTATTTCCTAAATTTATTAACTTAAGACATTTTATTTTGACTAATTGTAGTATTTTTAGTGATCATATTATCTTCCTGTGCTGTAAATAAACAGCTTTCCCTTCCAACCATTTCTGTCAACTCATAAATTAATATATCATTCATTAGATGAAAGATATTAATTTTATTTCAAAACAGTAATGGTTTTTATATTTATTATTTTCTTTTACCTAAAATTGTAAGGAAGTCGATCATTTGGAATGTTTTAAATGCCAATAGCAAGTGAATTTATATAATTCACACCTCTTAAATAAGCTCAGAAGACCACATGCCTAACACGTAGTTCTCTATGAGGCTGTATCCTTAACCTGACATTATTTTCCTGATAGATGAGCCAAATTCCTTGGAGAAGCCTGTACATCATTGAAAGTGCTGTTAGTGGACTATAATTATAGCTATTAGTCTGCCTGTGGAAGCTGAGATTTTTTTTCTGAGATTAGCACATCTCTCTGGAGAAAATCTATAATGTTATAATCTTTACAGATCCACACAACAGCATTATTACATGACTTAAAACAGTTACAATTTATTTGAATAAAACATTAAATTAACATTGAATTACAGTATAATTCTTATGAAAGTATGTGCTACAACCACATTAAATTCAAATGCATTCATTATGATTAGCGCTATGACGATGAATACAAAAGAGTTGACAATGACATGACACTAAACAATGTTTGCAAAAAATGTAGTAAGGAAATGTAGTAAGTAAATGTAGTAATGTAGTTAATGTAGTAAGTAAAAATTGTTATCTAGGGTCCAAACGACTTTCTGTTCTTTTATTACCATTTTGTGCCTGAACTACTAAATCCTAAAGGCAAAATTTCCATATATAGGTTAATTCTTAACATTAGCACAAGTTGAAAATACATGAATCTACTTCTTTAAGTCCTGCTCTAAGGTAATAACGTATAGACTCCCTTCACTGTACATATGCTACACATTTCTGGAGCCTTTTGATTGATACGGGAAGAACTCTCCCTTGTTTCGGAGCTAACTCATATTCTGACAGCAGGTATCCATCCTCCAGACTTATCTTCCAGCGGCATAAGTGGCAGATTAATGGGCACTGCCATGTTTACTCCCCCACTCTTTGAAATGCTGCCATGCCTACAGCTAACCTACACAGAATTCCCATTTCAGTAACCAGTCTGGGCTGTCTCGTGCACTGCTTTCCAGAACTATATTCCATACAGGTACCTGCTCAAGAGCAGTAGAGCCAAAACTGCCAATGCTCCAGATGGCTGTACTTACTAACAAAAGCAAACTGCAGTGAGTCCAAATGTTCTGCATGTTTTCTGTGGGTCCTTTCCTGAAAGCTTATAAAATCAATCAATGAGCAAACCTACTAGCTCAGTAAGAAAATAAAAACTAATGAACTGATAGGATCAAAACTTCTAAATAATAGTTATAAAAACATGCTTAAGGAAAAAATAACATTTATACATTCAATAGGCCAATAATCTTTGAGGCCCATTAGGTGCCAAACTCTACATACAGCAGGCTGAGATATGCCTTCTGACAAGGTCAGGCCATCCCTCAATCATGGAGTTTATGGTATGGTGAAGGTCTTCTTGACTTCCTAATCATCCTTGACTCAGCTCAGATACCACTATTTATAGCAAGCTAAGTGACTACAGCCAGGCACTGTGGCTCATGTAATCCTAGCATTCTGAGAGACCAGGTGGGTGGATCACTTGAGCTCAGGAGTTCAACACCAGCCTAAGCAAGAGCAAGACCTGTCTTTACTAAAAAAAAAAAAAAAAAAAAAAAAAAAAAGAAAAACTAGCTGGGCCTGGGGGCGGGTGCCTGTAGTCCCAGTTACTCAGGAGGCTGAAGTAAGAGGATCACTTGAGCCCAAGAGTTTGAAGTTGCTGTGAGTTATAATAATGCCATGGCACT
This sequence comes from Loris lydekkerianus, assembly GCA_963574355.1. NCBI lineage: Eukaryota > Metazoa > Chordata > Mammalia > Primates > Lorisidae > Loris > Loris lydekkerianus. The sequence goes on along the minus strand of CAUYPK010053162.1, from coordinate 9,824 downwards.
CTACCCAGAGCAGAGAGTAAGACTCTGTCTCAAAAAAAAAGAAGAAAGAAAAATTAAATGACTACATGTCTTCTGTAGTGCCTTCAATTTTTTCACATTTTTTTTTTTTGATCTATCATTTGTGTAACATCAACATCTTCTTAATCATTTAATCTCATGCCCCAAATCATCATTATACAACCAAAGCAATATAGGACAATTAGTCTAAAATGGTGTTACATAATGTTTGCAACTTCATATTTGTTAATTTTTACTTACACTTTTTGTTATTCAAGAGATTTTTTTCTTTTCTATTGTTCTTTGCTCTAAAAGTTTCCAAGATAGTCTTAATACTTAAACAACTTAAGTCTGAAATTAGGGCCTTGTTCACCTCAGTTCCATTCTTTTTCAGTGGAATTAAAAATTGTGTACCGTGGGAATTAGGGGCATGAGAGTTTGTGTTCCCAAAGGCACACTATGTCAAGTATTCATACAAAGTAAAAAATGTTATTTTAGTAATCACACATATTAATCGCTCACTGAAGGATGGCACAGCCAGGTCAGCATCTCATGGTTTGCAGTTTCACACCACTGTCCCCCTCTCTCTATATATTTATTTCTTCAGCCTCGATCATGATGTGTTTACTTCAGAAAAATAATCATGATCATCAGGTATCTCAATTATGAAAAAATATATATTTATATATCTGTACTTTTGCTTGCCCCTAATGAAGACACATATTCCTTCCAAATAAAGCTTCTATACTATGAGATTAATTTTATCTCTCTCTCTGTATTCTTTTTGGATTTGGCTCCAGAAGTAATCATTATTCTGTATCCAGTCTCATCTTTATCTGGGACCTAGAAATTGGGGGATCATCAATATGTGGTAGATAGATAGATAATAGCTAACATTAAGGTAGCAAGGTAGCAAAGAGGATATACATAAACCCGATATTTTGTTTTTATTACCAGATTGGAATAAATGTGTAAAAACTATACAAAGGAACAATTAAAAATGTGCATTTAACAAATTTCAATTTAATATATCTGTTCAATTGTATTATGTTTCTAGCAAACAGACCATGTTGATAACTAATACGTTAATTCAATATAGTGTTATAAACTATGCTGCCAACTATGTGACATATTTTATAAATAACACTATATTGAATTAAGTAATATAGTAATTGTACTTTTGCTATATTGGAAAAGTTTAATTTAAATATAAGAGCAAGAAAAATCACCACACTGTAAAATCAGTATCTTAAGAAAATCAACTCTAGAACTTTTAAAATGGATTATCTCTAAAAAATATTATTAGCAACATGTGGTGACCTAGTCACATCACTGTTGAGCCTTTATTATGTAAGTACCTGTTTGGTTGATCAATTCCAGATTTTCAAAGAAACTATAGAATAAGCAATAAATTAATATAAATATAGAAATCATTACAATGAAGTTGTAATGCCAATAAATTGGTTGTTTAAAAAATTTCAATTCTTTGCTTCCTACTACTTCCAGCTGTGACCTTGAAAATATGTTTACCCTTAGACTTGTAAAGTAGGCTACTAGATAATTTCTAAAGTACATATTTTGTATACAGTATATATTAATGTATTATGTAATATATTACACTAAATAATATCTAAGATATATGTGAGATTGTAAAGATAATTATAGGTTATATGATATAGTTCTCAACATTTTGGCTTTCTACATGCCTGGCCTTGACATGAAATGCTCAGATGATTGGCTTTTAGTTTACTGACAGAAGAGTGCACCACTCAAAGCCAAAAGAGCCAACTATAATGATCTACCTTAGAAGTGATTTCAAGATTTGGTGTCAATTAGTTGATGAAACACATTAGTTCCATGTCAATTAGTAAAGTTGTAAGTTTAGAAGATTTGTCATATTCACAGGGGAGACATTTAATACAGCAGATATATCTGGTAAGGGGAAATATTTATATACTCTTATAGAAAAAGCCCATATGAGAATAGAAGCTATTCGGTGGATTTTACCAAGTTAACTATGCAGATAATTCCACCAACCTCTCTATCATCATTCCACTGTTCTAATTAGCATACATGGCAATGTACTCAAAATACTGAAAAAATTATAGTCATAATGTTGACTTACAATACTCCACACAAACACATATCAGTTTACCAGAGAATCAAAATTTAAACTCACAAAATATTTACTAAATCAATATCCTAGAAAACTAGCCCTTTGAGATGTTCATGAAAACTGTTACAATAAGCTTTGAGGGGAATATATTTAGTCTGTGATCTTCCCAATGCCTAGGAGATATGTGATGTGCCCAGGCTTATTACACTCTGTTACTGTCATATTATTGGCTACAGGTAGAATAGAAACTGTTTACATCTAAGTACATATCCTGTAGATGCTTTGGGCAATGCTGAGAGAACTCTATTATTGTTTCTGACTGACTGATGTTTTATGAGGTGTCAGGACAATATTTTATCATCTAATAAAATGTTTTGGAAAACTATTCTTCTGCTAAATATGTCAATTTGCCTAAGAATGATCATACCATTTGGCTCAGATTTAGCATAGAATAGATGTAAAGGATCTTTGTTGGAGCATGTTAGTGTCTCACGTTTAAAATGAAAAAGTGCCCATCTTATTCTGAAGCACACCTCTTACTCTTTCTTTCTAGTTCTCAGCTGTTCAGTGCCCCACTGGGCATATTTAGGTCAATTCATGCCTCCTACCAGTTTCTGAGACGATCTTAAAAAATGCAGCAAGTCCAATCAACAGTCTGAGGACTTTGGCTCTCAGTGGGGCTTTGATCACATGGTTCTCAGAGATTTGGGATCCCTCAATTGAGTCATGATTTCCAGTTACCTGCCTTTCTTCCCAGCTGTTTCTACTTCTAATCAAGACTGAAGCAGACTGGTTCATAGCAAGGACCAATGCATATTTCACAGCCTTTAGAACAAGGCTTTTTGTAGGAATAGTTTTTCCCATACTTCTGTCTTCCATATTTTCTCTGCTTCCTCTCTAAGTAGCCAGAAGCTGAAGCCCAGATGAAGGCCCAGTTGCCCTACCTTCCTTTCTCTGGTCTTACTGTATGACCTTATGAATGAACACAAATATAAACTGATACCTGTAGTCACTGTTACCTGTAAATGAGTATCATGGATGCCTTCATCTCAGCTCTAGCATCTATTTTAGTTCTGAATGATGATATAGAAAGAAGATTGAATTGTGACTTCAGTAACCTGGCCGAAAGAATTTTAACTCAACTAGAATATGTGCTACTTGCAACATCTTCTGCTGTGAGTCTGGTATTGAAGGCCAGTTTTTTCACTACATCCTCTGTGATGCAACAAGCAGACCAAGACTTACCACTGAGCCAAATGTGATCATCCCCAATTATCAAGTAAATTTAATGGGTTTAAAGATTATTACTATAACACATGCATTTTATAATAATAATATTTTATATGTGTTTATGCAATCCAATCTTATAATACTAATTGGGCAAGTATTATTTATTATGCCACCTCAAAACAAAACAAACAGAAAACTAATCTCGTGCTTTCTGGAGAAAAACATAAAATATTAGCATCAGATACAATTCATTTTCATTTATATATGTATGACATATTTTCTCAACAAAAGCATTATCATTTAAAACAGAAGATGAATTCATGCATTAAAAACTGCATATGAAGAATTTTTAAAAACAAAATTATTTTGTAAATCATGTACTTGTAGATATTGGATTTCAAATATGAATAAATATAAATAGAAGAAAAAGTGTGTTTAATAAAAAAACTATAAAATTTGATATGAATTCTTAATAACATAAAATATTTTATATTTTCTATTATCTTTGAATGCAGGTATATAAATTTTATTTTTGCATGGTCTTAGAAAATTCAGCATGTAAAGTCTATGCATTTGTTTCAAATGAATAGTCAGTTTGAATAATTTTTTTCATTCCCCACTTGAAAATAAAAAAAAAGTAGTTCTCAACTTTAAATAGCAATACAAACATGAATCATGACCCACAGGCACAGGGAATCTTTGGTTGTGTATAACAATAGAATAAATATTTTCTTATAAATTAATTTATAAGCCTTCAATTTTAACGTATGGCATATGTGGTCTATCTGTGGATTCCAGTAGTTATTCAAACTCCCCCAAATAATGTATTTTGTATGTATGTGCCCATACATATTTTTTCTTTGAATAAAGTCTAGTATTTTATGTGTTTTACAGGTGTTTGTAAAACCATTAATATAAACTGAAGGACCACTGCTTTAGGGAGTCTGGTCTTTTCTGAAACACATTCTGGAATTTGAATGCACAGAAAAATATTGTCTCAGAAAACAGTTGATCTTTGGTTATTGTTTTTCAAATTGTAAGCTATCTACTCCTGAGTCCTGGGAATGGCTGGGTGGTGTATGGGGTGACTTGACGCTTCAGGCTGGTTGTTTCTGGCCATAAGTAGCCTTGCATGAGACTTCTTGGAGTGCAGCCTGTGCAAAGATACTTTGAACAGCCTGGTGCCTAGACCCCCACAGCTGTGAGTGTGAGGCAGTGTACCTGACAACCACTGTTTTGGCCCAGTATGCTGAGCATACAGAGATTTGTTAACACGTAAACAATGTGAAGTGAACAAGCATGTTCCTGTCCATTGTGGAGAGGGAGCTGGTATGGATTTTCTGTTGCTGCATAAGGAAGTGCATCGAAATGTGGCAGCTCAGTGCAGCAAACATTACTGTCTCACATACGTTCTAAGTGTCATGAATCCAGGAAGGTCTTAGCTGAGTGCTTCTGGCTCAGGATCATTCATGAAGTTTCAGTAGGGACAGCCAAGTTGTTTAAAGTCTTGACGAACCCGGAAGAATTAGCTTCTAACCTTATTCATCTAGCTGTTGGCAGCTTTCAGTTTCTCCCTAAAAAACAGGGCTTTCTCTTCCAAATGCTTTGACAGAGGGCACTTAAGTGATGCCACACTGTCTTTTACAACCTAGTCACCTACCGTTTCTGCTTTCTTCATCTTATTGAAGTTAAATCCACCACACCCTCAACAAGAAGGATCGCATAAATGTGTGAATGCAAGGAGGCAGGAGCACTGGAAGGTCATCTGAAAGGCCAGCTCTCAGACCAACCAGCTGTCAGAGGACTTGGTCTTCCAAATGCCTAAGGAGAATGTCACATAAGATGTTAAAGCAATAATCTGTTACTCAAGATGTTAAACAAATAATCACTACAGAATCTTGATTAGAAGTTGCATGTAGGTGTTTCAACACTAAAAGAATTAGGGAACAAATATTAATATGTTACTAAAAAATTTCAAAAGTCTTTGATAACTTCTTAATAAATACAATAACTTATAAAATTAATATTTACACTTAGATTCACTGTATTTTATTTTTATTCTCATAATTATATAGGAGAATAAAATAAGCTTTATTCTATACCTCTACAAGTATAACCAAATTCTATTTTTATCATTTTCTATGTGTACCATGACATTAAAAATTGTGAGGCATGGTGTTATACTCTTTATAAATAGGTAATTATGAAGAAAACATAAGAATATGGAAAGATTTTTGTTTTTGTGTAAATTAATTACAAGATTGCAGGATACTGTGAACTGTACTTCTTAGGTGTGAATTTACCCTGTCCTTCCCGTCCCCTCCCACCTGCTTGCTTTCCTTTTACTACCAAATGTGCACATGGGTGTTAATAGATAAGTTTCAATTTAATAGTGAGTACATATTGGTGTTTGTTTTCCCATTCTTGTGATACTACTGGTTCCACACAGGTTGTTATTAAAGATATTATTAGTTCACCATTTTGTATGGCTGAGCAGGACTGAATGGTATACATATACCATATTTTATTAGCCTACTTACTAATTGATTGGCACTTGGGTTGTTTCCATAACTTTGCTATTGTGAATTGTGCTGCAATATATATTCAATTACATGTAAGTTTTTTTAAATGGCTTTTTTTCCTTTGGGTAAATACCCAATAGTGGGATATTTGGGTCAAATGTAAGTCTACTTTTACTTCTTTGAAGTATGTCCATATGACTTTCTATGAGGTTATACTAGTTTGCAGTCCTACTAACAGTGTGTAAGAGTTCCTTTCTCTGCATCCATGCTGGCATATGTTATTTTGTGATTTTTTTTGATGAAAGCTATTCTCACTGGAGTTAGGTGATATCTCACTGTGATTTTGATTTGCATTTCCCTGATGATTGCAGATTCTGAGCATTTTTCATATGTTTTTGTCCATTTGTCTATCTTCTTCTGAAAAGCTTCTGTTCATGTCTTTTGCCCACTTTCTAAAGAGATTGTTTGATTTTTGTTTTGTGAATTTCCTTGAGTTCTTTATAGATACTAGTCATCAACCCTTTCTTGGATGTATAGCATGCAAATATATTTTTTTCCATCCTGCAGGTTATCTATTCACTCTATTGATTATTTACTTGGCTGTGCAGAGCTTTTTAATTTAGTCATTAAAATTTTGGTCACAAATTTGCTATCTGTTAATTTTTGCTGTCTCTGTGATTGATTTGGGGGTGTTCTTCTTAAATTTTTTGGCTTGGATGATGTCTGTAAGAGTTTTTCCAGCATTTTCTTCTAAAATTCTTATAGTTTTATGCCTTAGCTTTAAGTCTGTTATCTATCATGAATTAATTTTTGTGAGTGGTGAGAGGTATAGATCCAGTTTCAATCTTCTACATGTGGCTATCCAATTTTCCCAGCACTATTTATTATATAGGGATTATTTTCCCCAGTGTGTGTTATTGTCTTCTTTGTCAAAGAGCTGATGGAAACATGAGGATGGTTTCATAACTGGGTTTTCTGTTATGATACATTGGTCTCTGTCTTTGTTCTTATTCCAGTGCCATGATACTACTTATCTGGTGCAAGAAATTTCCCATTTGTATATCACTCACTGAAATACTGTGTCCAGTTCTATTTTAAAATGCAATTTTATTCCTTTATGGTTTCTTTAGAAACCCAGAACCTTTTAAAAAAAGTAGTACTTCCAAAAATCAAGCTTTGAAAAGTTCAGGAGATTTTAAAGGCATATAATAGAAGCTAATTTCTTTGTATGATCAAACAAGAAGGAAGACTAGAGGAGGTTATTAAAGTGGAATTCCTCTTAGATTTGCAAAAAAGAACATCTCAGAGTTTTTGTCCAGGTCAGAGAGTTACATTCTTTTTCTTTTCTTTCTGCTAAATCATGAGTAGAGAGTAAAATAGTAAAAAGAAGAAATGGCAATGAAAAGTAGTCTAATCCTTCTACTTATAATAATAGGAGGAATTAATGTAACCAATGTGGTATGTTCCACTTATAAAAATACTCCACAAAATCCAGGGGTGACAAAAAGTATGTGTTCAGACTAGGTTACTTCATTTAGCTTTGCAGTCACCTGGTTCAATTAGCAATAAATAATCAGATACATAATTGAAACTATGTCATGTTATCTAATTAACCAGTGAAATCTATAATTTCTGTGACTCATTTTTGTTTAACCTTCTTTCTCCAAAGTGCAAAGTGCGGAGAGCATATGCCATGCTTTATTCTGCAGGGAATTCCATTCTTGAATACAAATGTCTGTAGGCTCAAGTTGAAACTGGTAAACCTTCTCTTAGACAACAATGGTGTAGGATAATATTTAGAAATAAGCATATCCTACATCAAGCACACAAAGTGAATTCAGTGTGAGTTTAAAATGGCTTGCTATTCTTACAGAGGCTTAAGAAACCTGGCCCCCACCCCTGAGGCACGCACAGAGCTGACTTGCCTAAAGTTAAAATTCTACAAGCCAATTCTCTGAAGTTGTGCACCCCATTAAGCCTAAGGCCAAAGGGCATGCCACCCTTCCTCAGAGACATGGGCCAGAGGGTTGACGTATGTTAAAAACATATTGTCAGAGTCTATAGGTGTTCTGTCCTGTGGAGAAACACAGTTGTTACTTCATGCTGAGTAAACTGAGTGAAAACTTGAAGGTAATCTTCGATTAATTCTGTTTGCCTGTGGCTGTTTTGTTCTTTGTAATCTTTATTTAGATACCTGCCCAAGAGATTAATCAGTGTCTAGAAAAGAATGTTTACTGCAAAAGTGATTGTGTTGATGTGGTAACAAAATATTTCATTATAAGTTAATTTCAGATAGGTAAAATAAGGTAATGGTGAAACTAACAGATAATAGATTAAGTGTGTGCATGACTAGAAGTGTATAAAATCAGACCCCCAAATAAAGAACTTTGGTACACGCCATCTCATGCTGTATAGTCTGTTTCTTGCTCTCATTTTTTAACATTGCAGAAGTGAGCTTGTCCCTGAAGGCTGCAAGGCTGTCTCTCTTCATTCACACCAACACACGGCTTTATAGCATGTGCCAATTCTTGTGGTATACGTATTCCCAAATTGAAGCCAAATACATTTAACAACTGTGAAGCTGCTGTGTGAACCATTTTCAGCACATGAATGGTCTGACTTCTGAGCATAGATGAAACTCCTTTCTGACTCCTCACACCCAGCTGTAACTACAAATCATGTGTGGGGTGAACCCACCAATATATTAATACTTAATCCCTCAAAAGCATTTGTCCTACACACTCATGCCCATCAGGGTTTCTCCAAGTTTATGACAGAAACATAACAAAAAACACTCAGGTCACCACCATCTTCTAGAAAGACTTGGGCTGCCCTGTCAGACTTTCAGATATTTTTACCTTGCTAATATATGGTTTACCACCATCTTGCTAGCCTGTTCCATCTGGTACAAAAACATAAAATATTTCCCATTCACCAAGAGAAAAAGGTAGAAAGAAAAATGTCCCCTATTCTTAGGCTTCCTCAACTTTATTCCTCAGTTCTCTCCTATCTCAACTTTTTCTCAGTCAACTCTATACCTATTAAACTATGACAAGGTTAAGCATGTTTGCAAAAGAAGGTTTTATTTTTACCATCACCTCATTGTTTCTCTGCTATATAGCAAAACCTATATAAGTGAATAGGAAGTATCAAAAGTTTTGATATTTTTGATAATAAGTTCCTAAAAGAAAAGATTAAATATATTGATTCAGAGAAATGTTTGAAGAAATACTGGTCCAAACTTCCAAATTTGATAAAAAGTTGCCAAAAAGTAGTGAATCCAAATGACATTATAATTCAGCTAGAGAGGAGATAAAAACATGCACTTATGTATCATAAACCTGAAAGACACAAAGAGACTATTATAAGTATATTTTCTATGTTTAAGCAGGCTAGAGAAAGATTGAAAATGTTAACTGAAGATATAGAATAATCAATTTTTTAGATACTTATGAATATATAATATCTGCAATGAAATATTCACACTAATAGCAAATTGTACAATGGAAAGAAATATTTGGTGAGCTTGAATACACATTGATAAACCTATGAAACACACAGAGAAAAAGTATTTGTAAAAATAAAAATAGCAGCAATGAATTGTAAAATAATTTCAAACACCGATTAAATCATAGCTAACACATACAAATGGAAAAACATCCATATTCATGGATTGGAAGAATTGGAAGTCTTGTAAGTGGTGAGAGGTATAGATCCTGTTTCAACCTTCTACATGTGACTATACAATTTTCCCAATACAAGTGATTGGGATTCTTTTATCAGTGTATTTTTTTTTCTATTTATTTATTTTATTATTATTTTTTAATTGTTAAATCATAGCTGTGTACATTAGTGCAATCACCTGTACCCATTCTAAGATGCACCATAGATGTGGCCCCACCCATTACCCTCCCTCCACCAAAACCTCTCCCCTCCCGTCTCCTTCCTTGGCCCTTTCC
>CAUYPK010053161.1:0-83136 GCA_963574355.1 Loris lydekkerianus | reverse complement strand
GAATTTTCTCCTTCATATTAACTTTAGTGAAGTTAATTATGATATGCCTGGGGGATGTCTTATTCAGATTGAGTCATGCTGGGGTTCTGAAACTGTCTGCTATCTGAATTTCAGAATCTCTTGGCATGTCTGGAAAATTCTTTTTCATAATTTCACGCAGAAGGGCCTCTGTGCCTTGTAAGGCCACTTCATCACTTTCAGGGATTCCAATGAGGCGGATTATTAGCCTTCTTCGAATTATCCCAGAGCTCTCTGAGAGAATGATCCATTTTTGCTCTCCATTTCTCTTCCTGTTTGAGAGTTTTAGAGCGTTCAAAGGCTTTGTCTTCAATGTCAGAAATCCTTCTTCTGCTTGCTCCACTGTGTTACTGAGGGATTCTACTGTATTTTTCAGATCTTTGAGGGCTACAAATTCTTGCTTGCTTCAGTGTGTCAAAATCTTTGGTGGTTTTGTCTTTAAATTCGTTAAATTCTTGAGACAACTTTTGAATTTCTCCTCGAATTTTCTAATTCCGACTTTTGAATTGCTCTTTGAATTTCTAATTCCAAATTTTCCTCCATTCTATTAATCTTGTTTGCAATCCAAATTCTGATTTTGATTTCTGACATCCCAGCCAGCTGTTTATGAATGGGATCTTCAGTTACATCTACCATATCTTTCTTTGGGTGGGGGTTGATCTATTCTGGTTATTCATGTTACCAGAGTTTTCCCGCTGATTCCGCCCCATGATTGTTTTACACCGTTTGATTTTTCCCCTGGAGCTCTGTTGAGGACCCGTACAGTGCTGTGGCCTGAGAAAATGGGGACCTGTTTGGTGTGGTGGGGCTAAGTGGTTCTGTCTTGTTTTCAACTGGTCTCTGTTCAACCCTAGTGAAACAGTTAGTCTGGGTTGAAGTCTCAGCTGTAGAAATACCAGCAATTAAGTTCCCCTGCCCCCCACAGGCAACAATTGGAAAAGGAAAGTCAAACCTTCCTACAACCACACACCCAGGGCACCACCTGAATAGTCCTCAGGATTGGCTCAGTTCAAAAGGTCAAAATCAGTTGTCTCAGTCAGCACCTGTCTCAGGTGGGAGAGTTTAAAAAGGTCTCTGGCAACTGGATCACAGGAGTCTGGTGACTACTCAGATATGGCTTGCTCCAGTGTTCTGTCGAGTCAGGAGGACCCACCCAGCAAATAGATCAGGAAGGAGCCGCTTCCTTCCCCACCTTACACTTCTGTCACATCCAGTCACTGCTAGCCCCGCAGGGCTATGAACCAGTTGCCTCTAGTGAACAGATACTCCAGGGGTTTGCACCTGCCTGAATCACAAGGAAACCTATTTCTGCTCAGCCAGGCCACTGCGCTCTGCCTCTATCCAGCAGGGGGAGGTGAGGCCTAACTACCTCGAGCACTTGATTGAGGCTGGGGGGTGTTCACTCAGTTCCAGCCCCAGCCCTGACTGATGTTACTGACAGAACAGAACAGAACAACTCTGTGGGAATTTTTTTCTGTCCCTGCTAAATTTCCCTGCAGAAGAGAAGCTGTTTTGAGTTCCCAGAGCCTGCTCCTCAGGCCCTGTCTTTGCTCCTGCAGGTTTGTATTCAGTTACCTATCAATTCTAGCCTCCTGTCTTCCTTTGTCTATAGGCTGATGATCCCCTGAGGGCTGGGTGCATCTTAGACTCAGTAAAGCAGTCCTCTGGGTCAGCCCCGCCCTGGGAACTTCCCAGCTCTGGGTATGCGTTTCTAGTCCCCACACTCCACCTAGGCCGGTACCACCTCAGGCAAACCCTTTACTCACGGGGCCTGTGTTTCTGTCCCAGATCTGTTCTGTGGTGGTTGCCACTTGAGTAGATGCCTGGCCTCCTCTGATTTCCCAGGGAGACAGGAGGTGTGGCTTCGGAATATCCGGGCATGAGACCTATTGTTGCCAAAGATGGCTGCTGCTCTGCCCCTCAGGGCACCGCTGCTCCCGTGTGGTTCCCTCTCAGCCGACCGTCCTCTCCTCACTCCCGTGGAGCAGAGTCAGCACTGACCAGCTGCAGTTTAGGCCCCGTCCATACCCCTTGAGAAATCACCCAAGAATCTGGACTCCTAGGGAACAGGCCTCCAGACCTCAGAGTGAGAATGGAGGGGAGTGCTGGAAGCTCAGTGTTGCAGGTAGAGAATATATACATTTTTATACAGTTTTATGCCTGGTAGGAAAACGCCGTGGCACCCTAGTAGGGGAGGTAGGTCCAGTTTCTAGAGGGTCTCTCCCGTGGAATGTAGTGGGAGGACCTTTGAACTTTGCTTTTTTGTTAGTGGGGCACTCCAAGCCGTTCTCATGGGGGAGGGGGCTCCCATCCACTTGGTGATGGATTTTGTACCTTTCGTTTGTATCCTTGGGGTTGCAGCTTGCCTCAGCGGGGTGGATGTGCGTTCTTCAACCTTCTCTCTTGGTGCAGCTCTAATCTACCAGGTTACTTGCTAAATTTCACTCTCCTTCTGGACAGGAGCCTCTGTGGAAAGCTGGCTTCAGTCAGCCATCTTGTCTCCACCCCCTCCGAATTAAGATCTTAGATTGCTTTCTCAATTAGTGGAAATTAAAGAGGTTTGGGAGAAAAAAGAAAAAATCACTTTTCCAGGCAGTAAAGTACGACTGATTAAGAGGACATAAACAGTGGAGTCAGACAGTGTCTCTGTTGGTTGTACTTGGACCATTATGAAAATGGCCTCAATCCCATGTGTTCCTCCATTAGGGCGTGCTTTTTCAGTACAGCCCACGTCATTTCAGCAAGAATTCACACTCTTCCATCTTTTTCAACCAAACTACACCAATAGGTGTTAGCCAAAGGATGTGGCAGTGCACACTTTTAGCCTTTGTCCTCCCCATCTTTCTTTCATCTCATCCCACCCCTCCAGCCAGCGGTCAATAAGAGGACCTTCCTCAATCCAAGACCAACCTAAGTCTCTTGCTAGTCTGCTGCAGTAAATACATTCCTAAATGTGAAATAATTTGAGCAATGTTAGCATTCCTGAGTGCCTAGTTACGGTAAAAAAAAAAAAAAAAAAAAAAACCCAAAAAGAAACAAAAACAGTAAGAAAATAAGGCTAACCTTCTGAAAATTCCTGTTCTATTTCAGGTTTCTTGGACCTATTAGAAACAAGCAAGTAAGTCAGTGGTTTAGGTTCCCTGAGGCAATAGATAACTAACATCACACAAATTAACACTCCAAAAGATAATGCAACTGCTGACTGGAAAGAATGGTGGGATAGCTTCCCTTCTGGGATTTAGTGTGTTTCAAATGACATAATGAGCCATTCCTCTAGTTGCTAACAATAAACTTGGCAATGAAGGATTTTTCAAAGCACCCACCTTGTTGAGGACATCTCGCTGGCAACCAAGGTAAAGATTGGGAAGAATTCGGGTTGGCCCGATGTTGGCAACAGGTAAGCAAGGCTGAGAAATGCAGGTAGGGACTAGAGTGGATTTTCCTTCACAGAGGCCAGGGAAACAACGAGAGAACTCAGCAAACCCACCTAAGAATAAACATTACAAAATTATGCCAGGCACAAAGGAAAAACCAGCCTTCTGTGAACTACTCAGCTACAACTGTTTAAAACAGAAAAAATCAAACCCCTCAGATCCAAGAGGATACCATGACGATATCCAAGAGGATGCTCATACCAAGAGGATCCAAGAGGGTACCTTTCCACAGCTGCTGATACGGTGTATTCTAACACATCCGAAGTACTTAATGTGTTCCAGCACCAAGTCTACAACCTGGTAAGGCTCCGACAGGGATAGCTGAGCCCTGAAGGCACTTCAAGTTACTGCCCTCTTTCTCAGACATTCTCTTCATCTTCACATATCTTACAACATCTGTTCCCCACTCCCCATGGCCCATGCATACATTTTTTGAGGACTATAAAGAGCAAGTAGCCAAGCCAATTATTCACAGAAGCAAAAAAGGGGATATAAAAAATGTGAACTGAAGCTGAATGTTACTTCTTCAAATAAAATTGATCATGTTAAACATTCTTTCTAGACTTAACTTTAAATCTTCCTACCAAATGTATTTTTTAATCTCAAAGATATCACATATATACTTACCCTTACTCTTACAAATATTCTCTCTATCCAGTGCTCAGGATTCCCTGGGCAGTTAGTCAAGATCCCCATAATTACCACTGATTTCTGGAGCGCTCCTGTTCATTTCACTAAGCACTATAAAGAAATGCTGACAGACCTAACTGCTGAGGGTACAGGAAGGCCTGTGGTAAGATTCTTGGATTCAGAAGAATTCAGTTTTTTCTAGTCCTGTCCTTACAATGATCTTCTCTATGACCTTCATTAAGTCACAAACTCGCCACCATTCAATGAAGAGAAATTTTCCTTACTATCCAAATCAAAACACAGAAACCAAGTAAATTCTGGCAAATTTTCAGGTAATTCCTTTGCTATCCAAGCCGTCCCTACTCACTCTTAAATCTGAACTCAGGAACTGAGGAGATTTGGATTATAGGTGGTAATTGTAAGCAAGAGAACAGCTGACCACCCAAAGGACTATAACAAATCGGTCAAAATACAGAGGTGGTCAACATAAGGAACGAGACCTACTGTACTCATATGTACATGTGGTACATGTCTGGTCTATGAAAATCAACTTAAGGTGGTCAATGTAGGGAGGTGGTCAACTATGGATGCTCTACTGCATTTTTAATAATGTTAACTATAAAAACAATGAACATCTTCAGTCATATTAGAAGACAGTACAACCCCACGTTTACCTCTTTAAATTAGCCTTAAACAAGACCTTAGAATCTCACTAAAGTATTTATCTCCATCTCAAGTTACACGGTATTAGACTCTCCCTCACTTCAAGAAACATATAAAAAAGGCTTTCGAAAGTTGTCAGAAGTACAGGAAGTTGAGAAGGCGAGAGAGTCATCCCCATTATTATTTCCTGTTTTGTGTTCATGTCAAGGATAATTCAGCCGCACACTTTCTCTACTGTCTATGCTCTGTATGGGGTCCCCGATGAAGGAAGATGCAGCAAGCTCAGATGGCATGGGGCTGACAACTATGCCACTTGCAAAATGCAAAACAGTGCCTTCCTGAATGCCAACCTAAGTGTCTGTGCTTTCTTTCTCGGAAGCATTTACAGGTCTTCAGTTTATGGAGTTCTTAAGGTAATCTGATAGAATAAGAATAGAATACCTATTATAGAAATCACAAATCCTTTTGTGTGATAGGCCCTTAGGCTCTGTACCTATAGTTTTATGGTTTCTTTTCTTACCATGTCCAGGCATGACCATTAGCCACACAAAACTCATGTTATTTCACACTCCCATGCCGTTCTCTTGTCCAAGAATATCATCCCTACCCGTCCCAGGCATGCACACTTAGAGGCCACATACACACAGCACACACTCTGCTCACACACAAGCCACACGATCGCACAGCAGAGAAAGTAGGAAGACAAGCTCTTGTACCTGAATTCACATTTCCGGCTTCACTACTTCATAGTTGTCTGATTTGGTCAATTTAATGAATTAACCCCTCTGATTCTTAGTTTCCTCATCTATAAAATGAGGATAATGATCATACTACTTCACACAGTTGTCAAGGGGATCAGTTAATACATCTAAAGTATTTTGTGCCTGGTACAAAGAACTCCATAGGTATCCATGATTACTATTTCATTCGAGTGATTGTACATTCACAACCCAGCGTCATCTCCGGGGCCTTCCTCTACCCTTCTTCTACAGTTAATTGTTTAAGGTTCACCTGAGACACAAAGTGAAAAAAAATAATGATTCTAAGGTTACATTTCCCAAAGTGTCCCCTGGAGTACTGGTGTCCTGCAAGTAGCTGATAAATGGGGACATTGGTCCAAAAAAGTAAGAGAAATCTTACATGTTAACATATTAAAGGCTCCAAAAAGTATCTTCAAAGAAGTTGGTTTAATTTATTGAAGTTAAATAAGTTTCCCTCCTTATGACCATGGAATTCCTCCTAAAATACATTAATAGTTAGTGGAATTAACACTTAGAGAAATACTATACTAGGACGACTGCAACTACCATTGAAATGGAGTTAACTAGAATTCCTACACCTACCAGTACAATCATAGACAATCTCCCAAGAAGGGGTTAGCTAATATTGGTACATGAGTGCCCACTGTGTAGAATTTACAATTTTGTTCTATTAGTGTTTTACTTCTTTTCAGTCTAATTGGATAATATAGTTATTATTTAAGGTAAGATTTTTTTTCCCCCAAGGTAGTTCTTGTAACAATAAATGTTAAAGATTCTCACCCTTCTTTGCTTATCTTACCCCTACTCAACATTAACAACTGACAGGCACTATGTTGTTATAATTTAATCATGTGACTTAAATAATTTTAACTTCTATTAACTTACATATTTCTGGTGTTTCTCTAAAGAACTGTTATATATATACACATATACACACACACATATTAAAGCAAGCATGAAACATAGTTTATTGAAGCAAAGAAAGGTAGGTTTACAAAGTAGAGCAAGATGCAGGCTTACGGTGTACGATAACATCCATCATAGACAGTGAACAGGCCTCCACTGAAAGGGCAATGGGCAAGTAGGCAAAGAGCATCATATTTTTTTTTTCTCTTGTGGTTCCAAAAGAGCTCATGAAATGGCCTGGCATTTGAATTCAACAAAACGATACTCCAGTAACTGTTCTTAGAGAAAGAGAAACCAGAGGAAACTCCATTTGAATTCCCTTTTAAACTTATAAGTAACCATTCTTATATATAAGTAATCACAGAATGTACTGAATATCTACCACGTGAAAAGCATTGCTCTAAGTTCTTTACCAGTATTTATTTAATCTTACAACCATCCTATGAGGCAGGTGTTATTATTAACCCCATGTACAGACAGGAAGGTAAAGTCTCGGGATTACATCATGTAATAACTAGAAGAGTGGTTATAAGTCTACTTCTCTAAATCCTAAGGAGTTAAGTTCAACTCTCCTTGGATGCAGGACAGCCTTGCTGGTATCTGTGGGGCCCTGGCCTCACCAGCTGTGTGACCTGCCAGTCCTCAGTACCAGGCGTAAAAGGCCATGGCCCTCTCTCAAACTGATGAAAGAGTCTTGCTTCCTCACAGATAGATATACAGCTCAAAAACTTCAATGAGAGAAAAGAAAAGGAAGATCTGACATGACCGGAGATAAGAGAGTCTCTTTAACTGTACTTCCCATGAAAATAATAACTAAGTTTACAGATGAACTAGTTGAATGAAATATAAATAAAGGCATTGGTTTGTTGACGATCACCGTTTGCAAGCTGGTAGTAAAACTGAAGTTACGTCTGGCTCTCAGGCCACTCTCCACAGAACCACTTTCAGCAAGGATATAATTCTGCAACAGTCAAAAACTGAGTTATCAGCCTGGCTGTTCGAGCCCGCTCTAATGTTAACGAATATAGTGATCCTGGATTATTTTAACTTCAGTGGACCTCAAAAATAAGCGTGGCTCTAGAAAATTCTAAGACAAGAAAAAGAAAAATAAATGAGAGAAACAAGCTATTGTTCAGCCCTGAAACAAAACCAAAAAACCAACCAAACAACACTACATTGTAAAACACATTATAAAACAACAAACCTTTCCCGCAAACATCTAGAACAGACCCAAATAGATGAATATTTTTAAGTGTTTTTAACAGATTTCATTGCGATCAGAGCATTCATGTAGCACTCAGTCTGTCTTAAAATGTCCCAAACTGTGGCTCCCAGTCACTTCCAGAAAGCACTATCTCAGTCAAAGTACATTTTTCCCTGATCTTTATCTATGACAATGTTCCACTCTGCTGACATCCTCCTTCATTGACAGTTTTTTCCATTCACTGACCTTTCATTCACTGTTGTACTCTCCTGACTCCAGTTTCATTAATTAACAACAGATGAAACCCTGCTTGATCTCCTGTGAACTCTTCAAAAACTACCAGGGGCCTCACCAGCAACCCAGTTTTGAAATGTCTAAAATGTCCCTCTTCTTTTCATCGGTTCTCTTAGAAACAAGATCTACATCAGAAGGAAAGTGCGGCTCGTTTATATACACTTTCTGTCACAAATGGCCACTAAGAGACACAGAAGGCAGCATCGTCTCCTCTGCCCTTGTCATAACTCTGGCTGTCTCATGGACTGCTGGTTAGATTCCATTACAAGACATAACATCAGTTCATAATCCACTGCTTAATGTGAAAAACAGTACCAAAAAACTGGAAAGCTTGGAAAAGTTTTCAAATGTTTTTTAAAATTGTTCAAGGATTTGACTTCAAACTTGCCAATTTTCTCCTATCCCTAAATTTCATGCTCTTCGTCATCTGGAAATGCAGAAAACTGACAGTAACTCACACCTGTTTCTCTAACGCAGACCCAAACCTAAAAATGGTTGCATCCTCTATTCCCCCCTGCTCTGAAGTATTTGTGCTAAGGGAAAGAAGGCACATACTCCTCCAGCCTGCCTGAGAACCAGGGACGGCCAGTCTCAGCAGACAGAGACACTTCTTGGCCTCTCCAGATGTGAATGCACAGACAGACAGACTCCAATGCTGACATCTACGTTTCTACCAGTCTCCCACAAACCCAACCAAAAGAATGCATGCTTATGAACAAAAACATCAAATTACTTTGGATGGAGAAAACATCTGATACAGCTTCAAAGGCATTCATAATTCAGATATAATTTTATTCTAATGAAGCCACAAATTTTTTTTTCCCTTATGAGCACCTCCTTCACAATTCCAATCATAAATACTATTTTCTGTAAAAGCCAATGTGAACCACCATACCATCTAGGGAGGGAAAAATCTGCTAAGTAAAACAAGATACATAGAACAACTTTACCAAACAATTCCAATTAGTCACTCTTTCTCTTTCTTCTCATCTATGCAATTGGTTACATATCACAGTGCATTTTCTTTAAAATTAAAGAACATTTACATAATAAACAAAAGCAGCAATTTACTACAGCTTAGAAACTTTCTTAAAATATTTTTATGGCCTAAATTCTAAAAATAGATCCCTATCCTTTTAGTCAACCTAGAGACAAATGGCAATTCCATTGTTTTAAAGATGGTCCCCTGCAAGGGAACTTTTCCTCTTATTCCTTCATTCAAATAGGCAGCAAGTCACTCGAGCTTTATCAATTGATAGAAGGGCCCAAAGTGGGAAGGCAGAATAAAAACAATTCTCCCTCCTCCGTATTGTGAATGGTTTCCACAGTTATACAAAGAAATAATACTGATGCAAAGCTCTACTTTATGGAAGATATTTTTTCAAAAAAGTCACATGCAAATTTAACTTTTGTATTCTTAATCATTTGCATATTATTCATAGGGTTTCGTAGTTTTTTAACTATGTAGTTAATCCTTTTGTAGTTCTTGTAGTTTAAGCCTTTTGTAGTTCTTGTAGTTTAATCCTTCTATGAAACAAAAAAATTCTCCTTCTGTGACACAAACATAATCCTTCCATTTGTTTGTTTTAAAATGTACATTAATGAAAGGCTAGAGCACACCTGTGCCATAAAGAATAGCTCTTTCCATACTGAAAGTAAAGTCTGTTGCTTCACTATCGTACAAAGGAGACAACCATAATACTAAAAATTGAAAATCTGAAAATGTTTACTTCACGATAAAGTATTTTAGTTGTTCTTCAGAGTAATTCTTTTAGGCCTTAGTCTAAAGCGACTGACTCAGGCAACTGTGCTCTCTAGACACTCAAAAACAAATTCAAGGATGGGTACAATTCTTCCAGGGTCAGCAGACTGTATACATGCAAAATTAAAACTAGTTGAAGAAAGAAAAAAAAAGGCAACATAATCTTAAGCACCCGAAGAAAGCAAATTAAAATATGTAACTGTAATTTTTCAATGTAAATATTTTGGTCTAGGTTAAGCCAAACTACACAGGTTTGATAAATCATTTCTGGGAGGGTCCACCTATTTCTATATGGCCAATTCTCCATTGAGCAGCACTGAAGAGAAAAATCTCAAACGATCCAAGCCATTAATTTTCAGATCTTATTCCATCCACCCCCTATCTATTGGCACACAGACCAAGAGATAAGTGGACAGACATGGATTTCTCTGGAGACCCCGAGGAAGCCTGAAAAGTCGTCTACATCTCATAAAACTTCTCCTACAAATGACACCTCCAAAAAACTTCACTCTATATGAAACAATTCTATTATCTGGCACAGCTGGAGCATGGAAAGTTCCATCTGATCTGATTTGGGGATTAACACTTAACCACATACACAAGAAATCAATCAAAAATTTTCAAAGCACTAGCTTACAAATCACCGAACACTAAAATAATGCAACTTCTTATGATTCAGAATGACCAGATCTTATTATTTTTCAGGGTAATGTTATCTAAATCAACTCAACTGGCAAAATCCAGAAGTGTTATTTAAGAAAAAGTTCTCTCAGAATACGTACAGTGATAGCTATTTTACTGGTCTTTCAAACTGGCAATATTTAACTCTGCTCAGAAACCCCTCCTCTTAAACACACAAAGCCAGGACTCAAACACCCTGAAAGAAATAAAGATTGTTCTAAAGAGTCAGCCAGCACAATCAATCAAAAGGAATACAAACAGAAGCTGCCACTTGGCTGAATAAAATCAACACGTTCTATAAGTAGGAGAAACAGATTCATGAAGCCACCCCTGAATGGTCCACCAGCGACCTTAAGACAGGAAGACAACAACCAAATGAACAGTACCCTGGGCTTCCTGACAAGGGAGGATTTAGAAGGACTCTACTTCCACCCGCATGGAAAGAAGGGATTATTAAGAAGATCAGATTTGCTCATCTTTACCCGAAAAACCAAAGATTTCCCAATTTGTACTTCTGGGCTTATTGTCCCAAACTTTGATCTAACATTTTCAATGACCCACTTTGGTCATGTACACTTGAAAGATCTGTTATTGACACTGTAGAATCACAACCTCCCTTTGTCCTTCTGCGAACCTGTCCACGTCAGCAACACTCCCCTCCCCCCCGCCCCCCCCGCCCCCCCCCCGGTGCCCTTGGCAGTCTCAACTGGCTCGTGGATGGGCTAATTCTGCTTTGTGAGGTCTCCTCTGTTTCTGCCTTCCTGTCTGCTTCCACCATCCAGTCCAGGATCTTCCCACCTCAGACTCTGATAAACTCAGTAACAGCTCTCTCTGATTCACTTATCCTTTTTTCCAATTCATTTCCATTCTGCTGCCAGATTAAGCATTCTTAAATAAGGTTTTGACGTTATTCTCTGCCTCCAAGTACCCACAGAAAAAATTCTTACCCAGACATTCAAGACTCTACATAATCTAATCCCAATCTAACGCCTATCCTAATTTCCCCTACCGACATCCTACATCCATCAGACAAATCAGACTTCTTAATGTTTTCTTAACACGTCTGTGCTTTCCCATCTCTGGGCCTTTGACAAATCAGTCTTTCAAATCCATTTTATACTTATTTCCAAACCACAAGTTACACCTCTTCTACAGCAGCATATTATATTCCAAAAATCTTTTACCATGACCAACAAAATACATTTTATGTTAAAACCCTCTGAACACCAACACATCCTCACCATTCAAACGAAAGTTGTACATAACATAATATTCTCTTATTCTATTCTGTTGCATGAAAAACATGTATCTTCCCTGACCAGTATAATATGGTCTTGGCAACTTAGAAATTCTATAAAATTTATACCAATCATTTGGCAGTGTTTACCACTCACCCAATAACTGTGAATTATCTTTGTGTGTACGTGTTGTGGCCTGTCATATTTCTACTTGTAGATAAGAATTATGTCTTACACTCCTTTGCAATTATCTCAGCATTTAGCATAGTGTCTGGCACATAATCAGAATTCAATAAATGTTTATTGAATCCTTCCTTGTTACAGTGAATAGCTGTTGACGGACTTAAGTCTTGTATAGTTTTGGTGTTCAAAGGATTTCCTGATTGCATTCAAAGGCACAAGCTAAGTTGGCATGGGTGGGGGCACAAAATCTGCTTCCTATTCCTAGACCTCAATGCCCCAGAAGACTCTTAGAGTGACAAGAGAAGCACAGCACAAGAAAAATGTTTTTCTGCTAACTAAAGGCAAAAGAGTAGAATTCTGGCCAGGCGCAGTGGCTCCTGCCTGTAATCCTAGCACTCTGGGAGGCTGGATTGGGCAGACTGCTTGAGCTCAGGAGTTTGAGACCAGCCTGAGCAAGAGCGAAACCCCATCTCAAAAAAAATAGCCGAGTGTTGTGGTGGGTGCCTGTAGTCCCAGCTACTTGGGAGGCTAAGACCAGAGAATTATTTGAGGTTGCTGTGAGCTGTTACACCACAGCACTCTACCAAAGGCAACTCTGTCTCAAAAAAAACAAAGAAGGGGGGAGTAAGCAATACTGAATCCTCACTGTGCTTCTGCCACATCCGCAGGATTTTTCTGAAAGATGGAGAACAAAAATCTTCTCTGATGCTCAGGCTTTCGTGGCTCAGGCAATCAGGCACCTCCCTTAGGAAACCAATTAGACACTAACTACAGTTATGCCAGATGACGATGAAATGGTTGTTGACTATATCTATAATGACTGTCAAAGTGGATAATGAAATGAGGTTATCAATTGTGGTAACTATGGGTCAAGAGAAAAAGAAATATAAGTTTGGTCTCTGGAGAACAACTCGAATTAAATCTGCCTAACTCCTAAACTGCCCATGAACCACTATACAACTCATTTCTCAGGCCTTCATGTGTGAAGCTCAAAGCTTTCTACTCTATCCTGTAGCAGGTTCTCCTGTACGACCACTTCTGTGTATACCACTGTAGCAACAGTCCTCCTCTTTGGGCAAGTGCACGGTTTCACAGTGCACGTCACACACCATGAGGAAGAAAAGGATACCTATTCAGTGAACCCAACAACACTGGAGGCCACGGGGTTTCACACGTTAAGTTCAAAAAACATTTAACGAGCATCTAACTGTGAGCTGAACATGGTGCTAGGTAATGGGGACAGAGATCTTTCTAGAGTTGACAGTTTCATGGGACAAACTTTAACCACATAATTAGATGAATAATTAACTAATTATGGTAGGTGGCCAAAGGTGAATGGAAATCAACTTTGGTAACTAGGGAAGGCTTGATAATAACCACCTTGAATTCAATGGGAGGGACATAGGTGAGCAGCAGAGAGGAAGAGACGCCAAGACAATTAAAAAAAAAAAAAGTGGCATTAGACTAAGTTAGCAAGGTAGGCAGAAGCCAGCCACTGCAGAGGCTTATGAGTCAATTAGGTTTTTGTAATTTATCTTAAGAGCACTGATACATATTAAACTAGGAAATGATATAGCCTGCATCACTTTAAAAATGCAAAATAAAAAAAAAACTAAAAATATAACTGGTTTCAATGTGAGCAATGGATTGAAAGGTGGCAAGACAGAAGATGTGCAAAGACCAGTTAAGAGGCTCCTGGAGCCATCACAGGGAGGGACGATGTCACCTAACTGCGCTGGGAGTGGAAGAGCAAAAGACCCAGACAGACCTAGGCAGCCAGAAGAAAGATATGCTGATTAAGAGATGACCAGGATTGTAGCCAAAATCTCCAACAGCTCACAATGCCCACCCCTTGAAATACAAATTCTTCCTTCTGCTTTAAAAGGCTTGCATTGATCTCAATTCCCATTTCTCCCCCTTCACACACAAAAAATTCACTCTGGTCTCTTCACTGCCCTCCCCCCAATCTATGTTCATTTCTGGCATTTTAAATCATGTTTTCTTTCCCTCTTAGAATGCCAAGGACCTTCCTCACTCAAATCTTACTTATCTTTCAAGGTTCTATTAAAATTCCACTGCCATAATCAAGTCTTCCCCAATTTCTACAGTCAATACTGAATCATCCTTATCACTATACTATGTAGTTTAGCACATAATCATGCACTTCTGTTTCATCCACGTTAGATGAGTTCCCCAAATTAACTGGTAGGCCTCAAGGGCAGGGCAGCCTTTTGCTTTTCCAGTTATCTTCATCCCCTAGGGCCCAGTCCAGGCACCACCACAGAAGTGCCCATCAAACACTGAGAGGCCGACTGAGCAAAAAGGCCGAGGAATATGCTGGACCTGGTGCTTCTCCAGATGGCACAAGTGGGGCAAGGGAAGATTGATGTCACGGCTGTCACCTAGGTTCCTTTTATTTGGCCTGTGCAAAATATCAGGATGAGGAACTGAGAAACTATCTTTAGTTGGCTCTCTAGCCCATTTTTTTCAAGAGACAATCTCAGGCATTAAGTCTCAGCCACTGGTAGCCGGGAAAGGACCTAAACTGACTTAGTACCTTGGCGTAGCAACTGGAGAAAAGATGATCCAATTTAGACAACCTATGCAAACTGAGACTCAGAAACAGAGCCAGCAATACATGTCAACCAATGGGAAAAACAGCACCATTTTTTCTAACCTGAATTGAAGTATGACTGACAAATAAAAACTATTTAAGGTATACAGTGTGACAATTTGATGTACATATATCATACGTTGTGAAATGACTACCACACCTCATGTGGCTGCCCTTTTTATTTTTTGTGTGGTGAGAACACTTCAGATCTACTCTTGGCAAATTTCAAGTATACAATTTTCTTTTTTGAGACACAGTCTCATTCTTTTGCCCAGACTAAAGTGCCATGACATCAGCATAGCTCACAGCAACCTCAAACTCCTGGGCTCCAGTCATCCTCCTGCCTCAGCCTCCCAAGCAGCTGGGACTACAGGCACCTATCTCAATGCCTGGCTGATTTTTTCTAATTTTAGCAGAGACAGAGTCTTATCCTTGCGCAGGCTGGTGTCAGCTCCTGAGCTCAAGCAACCCTCCTGCCTCAACCTCCCACAGTGCTAGGACTACAGGTGTTAGCCACAATAGTATCAGTAATATAGTCACCATGCTCTACTTTAGGTGTCTGAAACTTATTCCACTTGTAACTAAAAGTTTCTAATGGGGAGATGGGGTAATCTAGCCCCTGGTACCCACCATTCTAGTCTGTTTCTGTGAGTCTAACTCTTTTTAATCCACATGTAGGTGAGACATGCCATACTTGTCTTTCTGCATGTGGTTTATTTCACTTAATACAATGTCCTCCAGGTTCATCCATGTTGTCACCAATGATAGCATTTCCTTCCTTTTTAAGGTTGAATAGCATTCCATTGTGTGGGTGTGAGTGTGTGTTTGTATATAGCATCTATTTTTAGTCCATTTTCAGTGATTCTCAGTCATTGTAGTTTTCAGATACAATAGCCAATTCCTTTTTAACTGGTGTATTTCCACTTAAATCCATCAATTTCAATCTCTTCTACCAAATGCTATACAATTTTAAATGGAAGAACTGAAGTCTTCCCTTCTCTAGACAAAAGAGTGGAAGAAACACCAAACTAGATAGTAGAATTGATGATAATAGTAGGGACAGCAAAATCTGTAACCAGGAAAATGAAAGTCTATTATACTTCCATGAAGAAGGACAGTAACTGACTCCACTGAACCAAAACTATACATTCATTACACAGAACTTTTGACTGAATCTAGATCCCTATTAAACTGAAAATGTGTATAGACCCTAATATATTTTTGTTCACTCATAGATCTAACTACACTAGCAAATCTACCTGAAAACAAGCAAGTATTTGGCCTTTAACCATAGCAAACATTAACCTAAAACCTTAGCTATGTTCTGAGACTAAATGTTTAAAAAGCCCTTAGCACTATACTTAACATCATTAACACTATTAACCTAATAAAATGCTTAATAAATGGTATCTTCTATCATTATTCAGAGCAATATTTCAGCACAGAACAGAATAATTAAACTTTTATTTGATGATCCCCTCTGGTTAAAAGAGTCTAATGCTTTAAAAATTTGTATACAGTACATTTTTACGGATTGCTGTATTCCATTAAGTACGAGTAAGAATATGGCTCTGAAATCCACAAGGAGGCTGAGAAAGGGCTACCAAAAAAAGAGTCTTTCAGAATAAGCCTTGGCCCTCATTTCCAATCTAGCCTCCTGATGAAATTCTGGAATTATCTGCGGATGTCATAACACCTCTGTTATTTTCTTCATTTGTGAATGAGAGGGCTGAAGTTTGTGATTCATTTATGGTTTTCTTTCCCTCTCTTCACCCTGCCTCATTACAGGACAGAAGTGGGTGCCATGGAACTAATAAGCTGCTGTGGATTCCTTTTGCTTTTATTCAAGCTGTAATAGTGGAGAAAGAGAAGGAAATAATAGAACAGTATTTTTCATCTGTAGGTTGATCTTTATTTCTACTAAATTAATTTATTCTCTTTTCTGTATGTTACCACAAAATAAAAACTGACACTCTGTTTTTCTTTTTCTCTCCTACATTTATTTAAATCTGACACTCTTAGAAATAGACAAGGGCCCCACGAATGGACTAGCAAATTGTGGTACATGTATACCATGGAATACTATACAGCCTTAAAGGAAGATGGAGACTTTACCTCTTTCATGTTTACATGGATGGAGCTGGAACATATTCTCCTTAGCAAAGTATCCCAGGAATGGAAGAAAAAGTATCCAATGTACTCAGCCCTATTATGAAGCTAACCTATAGCTTTCACATGAAGGCTATAATCCAACTATACCACAAGACTATGAGAAAAGGACCAAGGAAGGGGAAGGGAGGGGGGAGGTTTGGGTGGAGAGAGGGTGATGGGTTGGGCCACATCTATGGTGCATATTTTTATCTATAATAAAAAAAAATTAATAAAAATAAAAAAATAAAAAAGAAATTAAAAAGAAAAAATAAATAAATAAATAAATAAATAAATAAATGTTTGCGTTCAAGTAAAAAGTAAACATGCCCCAAGTCATATAATCACAAACATTTTGAATTAGCCCCTCAAAGGCTCTGTCAGCCACTGGCTGCCCACAGCAATGGACACCTCACTCATATTCCAGTATCTGCCATGAAGCAGACACTGCCATGAAGCAGACATGTCCTAAAGAGGGCGACCTCTGTGCCACCTGTTTCATTCTGGACAGCTCTTGATATTGGCAAATTCTTTCCATTTTATTATCAGACCCAAATTTGCTTCCCTATAATTTGTCTTAACTTACTGTATTTATCTTTCTGGGATAAGAGAGAATGAATATATTCCATCTTCATGTAGAAATATTGAAAGCACATATTACATCTGTTTTAAATCTTCACTTTTCTAAACAAAATATCCTCAATTACTTATTCTATAAAAGGTATGGCTTCCAGAATTTTTTTGCACATTTCTTGCAGGCACTCCAACTAGTCATTTCTCTTAAAACTTCATTTATGTTTTTAATTGACAAATATTAAATAGTTAAAAACACCATTTATTGGATGTGGGACACATTAGTCTTAGTAAAGCAACATAAGAATGGAGAAATAAGAATCCTATTTACTCAATTCTGATATGAGGACAATTAAGGTCCTACTACACAGTGGGGGGGGGTGGGATAGCTGAGATAGGGAAGGAGGGAGGAGGTGGGGGGTCAAGGGGTTTGGCACACCTTTGGGGGGCAGGACACAAATATAAGAGGGTCCTTATCTAACAAAAGCAATCATTGTAACCTGGTCCTGTGTACCCTCAATGAATCCCCAACAATAAAAAAAAAAAAAAAACATTTATTAGTTCAGCAAATATTGAGTTCTTATTTTGTGCCAGGTTCACAGCAAAGAATCAGATGTGGAACTTGCAGTCAAAAGGGAAGACAATTAAGGAGTGACAGTGAGGAACAACATGTGCTGGGTTATTGCACCACTTCCAGGGCACCATTCACACATGATACAACACAAACTTCACCCCTGAAGTTGTGCAACTTGGTAGACCAGTCACTGATGAGGGCAAGCAGAGTGTGGATCTGGAAAGGCCTCCATAAGAGAGAGGGCATTGAAACTGAGACCTGAAATATGAGTATCAGTTGTTAGGTAAAGTGAGAGAGGAACAATGTGCTGGGCTGAGGAAACAGCATATGAAAAAATATGGGGAGGAAAGGGGAGAGAGTGAGGGAAAGCAGAAGGAATAAAGAGAAATGAAGCTCAAGGAGTTAAACAGAGATTAGAACTTGTAGTTTCTGCCAGGCCATATTAGGGAGGTTGACTCATGTCCTAAAGAGGGCGGAAATCCATTGGGTTTTAAACAGCACAGTAACGTGATCATATTTGCATTCTGGCTTCTGTGTGGAAAGTGGATTAGAGAAGAATACACCAGAAGCTTAGAGACCAATTCAAAATCTAAGTTCCCCCCTCACCTCCCAAAAAATCAGACAATGGCCTGAACCAAGGTAGCGGCAGTAGAAATAGAAAGTAAATTTCATACACATATTTGCGAGTTAGTTTGAACATAGAGTCAATTCGATTGGTAGCTGGATACACACATGTAAGGAGCGAAGATGAGGGAGAAGTTATGACCATCCTGGACAAGTGGGCAGATGATGGTGCCACCTACTGAGACTGGAAACCTTAGAAGCTGGGGTTTTGAAAAAAGGGGGGAAATAAAGAGCCAAATTTTGGATATATCCAGTTGAGAAACCATGAGATACCTAAATAGAGATGCCTAATTGGATTTCAGGAGATGTCTCCACAGGATGCTGGAGTGTAAATGGTAACTAGAGCCATGGCAGAGGATCTCAACTCAGAAAAAAAAATGGGTAGAATGAGAAGGGAAGAAGGCGTAAACTGCCGAGGAATACCATCAGTTAACGGCTGAGATGGGGAAGGGGTATTAGCAATGGAGACCAAGGAGGAACAGCCAGAAAAATAATAGGAAAAGTGAGAGTGTGTGGCAGTGGAAGTGAGGGAAGCAGGAGGAGGCAGATTCTGATGACAGCCCCACAGCTGGGCCCGGCCGCCTTCTCTGGGGTCCGTTATCATGATGCGGCCTCACCACTAAAATGCAGATCCTTTCGTGGCACCTGCAACAGGTGGTTTGCCATACAGGGTGTGGTGGCTTGAACTGTGTCTTCCAAAAGTTACATTTAATCTGAACCCCTCAGTACCTATGATGTGACCTTCTATGGAAATAGTGTCTTTGCAATTACAATGTTAAAACAAGGTCAGGCCAGATTAGGGTGGCTCCTAATCCAGTGACTGGGGTCCTTATAACAAAACAGAAATTTGGATGCAGAGACATACACACATAGGGAAGATGGCCTGGAGAAAACAGAGGCAGAGACTGGAGTTGTGCTGCCACAGATCAAGGCATGCCAAAGACCACCAGCAACCGCCGAAAGCAGCAGCAAGGAGGAATCTTCTCCCGGGCCTTCAGAGGAAACATGGCCATGAGGATACCGTGACCTCATCTTCTAGCCTCCAGGACTATGAGAGAATACATTTCTGTTGTTTTAAACCACCCAATTTGTAGTAGTCTGTAACAGAATCTCTAGGAAACTAATACTCTGGGGTCAACTAAAATCCAGTCTTTTTTATTTAAACTGTGACCAAGATACACGTCTCTGTTCTGTGTTGTATGCTGATAATTAAATTTATGATGCATACTCATCCATCTTTGCTTTGCTCTTGTATATTTTGGGCAATTGATCTATATTTTGATAAATTTGCCTTTTATACCTTTGCCCAAGTTGATAGAACATTGAACATGGTGGGCCAAGGCCATAGTACATCAGATATCAATCAAGGTCCTTCTTCTAGTTAGAGTTAATAGACAACTATACCTTATCCACAAACTGATCACTTAAGACATTCTCAGATGCCTTGATGAAATCCAGATATACCAAGCCTACTGGAAATCCAAATCTACCAGCCCAATGACCACATGTAACAATTGTCTAGACCAGAATGACCTCAAATATGCCCTCTCCAAACAAGTAAGCTATGGTGCAAAAGTATTCATTTTGAGTGAACCTCAATTTCTCTACCACAGGCAATCTGACTCCCTCATAAGTCACTTATTCTGCTCTTGTCTCAGCCTTCATATTCGAATACTTTGTCTCCCCAAGCATGACCTTGCAGCTCCTCTGATACCTGATACCTGACTCTACATCCATCTATAGACTCCTTCTGACTCAGGTGTCTCCCTCAGCATAACCCCAGCTAGTGGCATTTACAGCCTTCGAGGTAGGATCTACACAGCGAACCCTAACTGGCTCCTAGTGACTGTTGCATTTTTCCCACTTGCCCACACACCGTGGGCTTAACAATCTAGCATCTCACTTCACTCCTAAGGTAGAAAGAAGCAGCAGGGAGCCTTCCACATAGAAACCAGGAGACAGCCAGAAGCCGAGAGAGGAAAGGTGTGGGTTGAAACTCTTACGTTGATGTGAGAAACAGGTGCCACAGAAAACTGAGGCTTGTTAAACAGAAGACAGTACAAACGTACAGTAAACGCCTTGTTATCTAGAACTCAAGCAACTAGCATGTGACCTGGCCAAGAAAAAAAATCTGAGTTTAAACTTGGTGCACGGAGCCATCAGTGAACTGAAACTTCATGCATCACTCCTGCAGCTCCTGTAACAGCTTTAAGTGTTAATTTATGGTACTTAGCTTTAAGTGTTAATTTATGTTACTTGCAGTTAAAAAAAGATGGTAGCAAAGTTGAAAAGTGTATTGATTACCTACCATATAGCTAAAATTGTACACTGCGTGTACAAAGCTCTTCTTGTACGACAGTAAAACTGTTACAATAAGTTTGTCTTTATTTGTCTTAATTTGCTCTTCATTAGTGTATTTCAGTATCAAGTCAATATAGATTTTATAGTATGATATGGTATGATAAGTGGTATAGAATTAGTTAGGCTTATTTTTAATAGTAACTCTCAAGCAACCGGAAACCACATTTATCTGGAACCTACCAACCCACCTAGGCGCTGGATAATGGGGAGTTTACTATATCGCCATGTTTCTTGCCAGAAGCCAAAGCTTTGTATGTACAATGTCGCAGGGGGAGGGCACGTGTGCTGTCTCTTTGCACACTTCCCTTCATCCTGTCCTGCAGCTGGGTTGGGCCCGGGGACTCCATCCCAGGACTGTGTTTATGTGATGGCTGATTTTGCTGTCATTTCTTCTTCCCTTCCCTTCCTTCCCCTGTTGTTTCAGAAGGCATGCTAACCTTCTCTTTCCTTCTCTCTTGCTTCCATGGGAAAATGCTATGAATAAATAAAGACATATTAGTACTTTAAAACAAAAAAAAATCCATCGTTCCAGAATAATAGCATCTTTATTCCTGTATTTTGAATCAAAAGGCTTCACTACCCACGATCTCTTTGCTAGGCAAAGACTCAGCACCTTCTTTGTAGCCAGAAAAGAAAATCCCCCGTTTTTTGTTTTTTTTTTTCCAGATTTCCCAAAAGATACTTAGGATTTTGGGATTAACCAGACAGACAATGATTAGAACTAGAGAGTCAGCCTTATCATTGGGGGTGTTAGTTAAGGTAACACTAGATGCTGCAACAGATCAGCCCTGAACCCTCAGTGGCTTAACACAACTTTATTTCTTACTCCCAGAAAGAATATACATGGAGATGGAAGCAGGGAAGGAGGTAAAGAGGGAGGCAGGGAAGGAGAGAACTCTGTTCCACACTGTCATCCACGCTGAGGGAATTTGTATTATTCATGTCACAGGCACCCCTCAGAGACAGGACAGACCCCACACACCCAACATTTGGTTTGCGTAGCAAGACTAATGATGCCACATATGGAACAAGATGTTATGAAAAGGTTTTTATTCTCGTAATGGGACTTTCTGGGGAGATCAGGGAAGGCTCCCAAGCAGGTACAAAAACAGTTTGAGAGAGAGAAGAGAGGGGAAACCAGCTTGGATTTTATGATAGTGAGGTAGTGGGGCAGGGTTCAAGAGCTCCGGTTACAGACTTGGACTTGCATAGTCTGAAGTTCCTGCCAAAGCCATAGGAGGAGGTGCTCAGGCCTTCCCATCAGCTTGTGGAACAGATGAGGTCAGAGAAGCAGTGGGCTTGAGAGCTGTCAACAAATACCAGAAGTGCAACCAGACTCTCTGACCCTTTACTGTCATCAGCCATGGCTTCTAAGGTTGCGCCAGATGTCAGCATGCGTCCAGAAGATAAGAAAAGGGGTGGTGGAGGAGCGCACGGGAGGTTCTGTTAAGTGGGCACATTCCTCCTGCCCATATTCCATTGGCTGGAACCGAGTCCTCTAGATGCAGAGGGGCTGGGAGATGTAACTGGCTGGGCAGGCACTTTCCGTTGACGACGGTAGGGGGTAGGAATCTTTGGTGTGTAGTCACCCCCTTATTCCACAAAGGAATACAAGCAGCAATGGAACCAGGTTTCTTGGGGTCCAAAGCTTGGATCATTTGGATGCTGTCTTTAATAAATAGGCCATGGGCCCATCTAAACACAACAATTAAATAAGTAAGGTGAATGCTATGTTAACCTTACTGTTGGATGTAAACATTCCAAATAGTATATAAAATCAGCACATTGTACCCCATATATGCAGTCATATACACCATCATGATCTAATTTTAAAAAAGAAAGAAAAAATAAATTAAAATGACAGATACCAAATTACAAAAAGGTCCTTGTAAATCAAGGCTCTGAAGTTCAAGGTTCATCAGCTGCACTGTGAAGGCCTCCTGCTATAAGTCACCACAAGATGGTTTCTGATCTGACAGAGACATCACCAGCCATTCTTCATGCCTACTAAGGACAAATCAAGAAGAAAGGAGTTCCTGGAACTCTTTTCTAGATCCTATGAAAACAGTAGCAAATGTGCCATGAGAATTGGAAAAAATCTTATTGTTGTAAGTTTCTGTTAGTAAAGACAGACAAATTGTTGCCTTGTTGCAACCTCAATACCTAAGGAAATTATATCTCCTTGATTTTTCTTCCATGTGTAGCTATTCAGAGGTTTGGAGTAGAAATGCTTTTTAAGCAAAAGGTTTGCAGGGGTGAAGCATGGAAAATACTCTGATGTGGTGGTTTGCGATTTCAGAAAATTTGAGAAGCATCAGTATCCCTTTATGGGCTTCCAGCTTGAGGTTCTGTGACTCAGAGATGCCCCAGAATATCTATCACTCAACCTATTCCTTGATATGCCTAGCTATGGGCATGTAATATAAATCCAGAGAGGAGTTAGGACCTCACTTGCGCTCTAGGCTCCAGGAGCAAGGAACATACCCCCACACCCACGATAGAGTTGTGGCCCAGGGTTGTCAGCAGAATGGCTCATTGGAAGAGAAAAGGCACAGACTCCCAGACAACACTGGAGCTGTACTACCTGGGTTTCAGCCCCACCGAATAACAGCTTTTGGTACTTATCTTCCTCTCCTTATGTTCACATTTTTACTTTCTTTTTTCCTTGATTTTCTTATTTATTTGTATTCAGATACATTATATAACATTTAATACAATTTTGCAAGTTTCCATTTGGGAAAAAGTGGCGTAAAATAGAATGATAAATACATAACGAAGTGGAAAAAACAACCAGAAATTTGTTTAAATGATACCACTGTTGTGTCCAGACAGAGGCTGGGTAATTAAAATGACTTCTTGGGGCATCTTTTAACCCTCAGCTTTCATTCTTCTGGGCATCCAATATTTACCAACCACTATCTAGGTGCCAGGCTTCCAGACAGATGCTGGGGACGGCGCCTTCCTGAGTTCAACCTTACTCCAAGGGCAAATTGCCTTCTGCCCGCCCCTCCCCTGCTGCATAAGCCTATGGGCAATTTGTCCGCAGCAGCCCCCACTTAGCCTGCAGTGGCAACAGGTTGAGGAATGAGATGGTTGGAAAGGTTAGTGCAGTTACCACTACAGGACCCAATGAGGGCAGGGCAAGAGGAAATGGGCAGAAAGACACAGGAGGGATGGGAGTTTTACAGAGAGAAGGCTTCCCTCCATCCTGGCTGGAGGAGCTGTCTCAGCTGACAGGAGAGCTAAAGGAATCAGAATTAAAGGAGGCACTGGCCAGCCTCCTCCAGGTCTTCCCTGAATCTCCTGGCCTGAGCACACACTGCTGCGTCTGCCACACTCTCCGGCACTTCTCACATAGCCCCTGTGTTGTTCTCCACAGAAGTGTCATGTCAGGGAGGTACAACTTCATTCTCTGCATAGAGTACAGGACACCAGCTGGTTCCTACCAACCTTCAACAAATATTGAAGGGTCTGCTGTGTGCCAGGTACTGGGGACACACGAGTGTAGTGAGCACACACACATATTTCTGTCTTTGTGGAGTCTATATGCCAGCCATTATAAATTAAATTTTAGACTTTTAGGCAGTGATCAGATCTATGGGGAAAATTAAGTAGGATAACTCTGTATGTGTACACTTCTATACAAATAATTTTTTTTAAATAGAGCCATGAAGAGTATAGTGCCCACAGGGAGGAGTCAAAAGAGAAAGGGAAGATTGCAGTTTTCAATAGGACAATCAATCGAGTAGATGCCATTGAAAAAAGTGACATGGGAACAAAACATAAAGGAGATGAGTTGTGTTGGTATGTGAAGGAGTGTTCCATCCCGGGGACCTCAGCTTACACTGGGCCAGGCATGGTGCCTCATACTTGTAATCCTAGCACTCTGGGAGGCTGAGGGGGGAGGACCACTTGAGGTCAGGAATCCAAGACCAGGCTGACCAAGAGTGAGACCACGGCTCCATTAAAAATAGAAAAAGTAGCTGGGTGTGGTGGCTCATTGCTGTAGTCCTAGCATTCTGGGAAGGCTGAGGTGGGTCTGAACCAGCCTGAGCAAGAGGGAGAGCCCATCTCTACTAAAAATAGAAACATTAGATGGGCTTCCTGGCAGGTGCCTGTGGTCCCAGCTACTTGGGAGCCTGAGGCAGGAAGGTCACTTGAGCTCACAAGTTTGAGGTTACAGTGAGGTGTGAGCTTTGATGATACCACTGAACTCTAGTAGAGTGCAGAAAGAAACCTTGTACTTTCACTGTCCCCTTCCAGCCCTTGAGGTCCGTGAACACTGTAGGCCACTAAACTGTGCCTTGGCCCACAGAAGAACAAGGGACCTTGAGCCTCTCTGAGCTTTAGATGCTTTCACTTCCTCCTCTTCACTTTCGGGAGGTGTTCCGAGTAGGCTGGCTGCAATGAGTTGGCCACCAACCCCTGCCGAACCTCAGGACCCTGTATTAAGAAGGATGGTTTCCGAGGTACTGCATCAAGCTGAGCCTCAGTTTACATACCAATAAAATGGGGGTAATAACACCTCTTCCTCATAGGATTGTTGGAAATCAAAAATCCAAGAGAAAAGAAAAGGTCACAGAGAGAACTGGCATCTCAGACCTGAACTGTGAGGCTCCTCATTGGGCTTTTGTTCACTGTGTGCCAGGAACTGGGCTAAATGTTGACACTGATCAGCTGTTTCATTCTCACAGCCGTGCTATGAAGACGCTCTGAAATCACCATTGTTACCAGCTAGGAAAATGAGGCATATAGACTTCAAGGGTTCTGAGTTGGCAAGTGGTAGAGCCGGACCATGAACACAGATCTTCAGGAGCCCAGGGCTCTAGCCCACATCACACCACATATCCTCTCTTGAATCTCGCAAGCCAAATTGTCTTTGGTGGTGTGAGCAGGAAGAACCACGTTCTGAAACCCAAACTAGAAACCGCTACACTCACATTTCCTCCCAATCAGCCCTAATCTCTGCGGCCTCCTTTGCTGGGATATAACCCAGTGGTTTTCTTTGCCAAATTCTTATGAGAAGAGAACAGTACCCCCTGAAGCTGGGGCCTGATTAATTTTGGCAACTGTGGGAGGGAGGAAAAAGGAGGCATTCTTAGAACTGGGGCCTAAGCTGGGGCTGGCCATCAATTCTAGAGACCATGGCATGAAGGTTTCGAGAGAAACCCTGTGACTCACCCTCACCTCTCACGGTCTGTTTCACCCAGACACACTGCCTTCCCATCATCCTCCCTCGGACCCTCACCGCCAACTCTGCCCAGCTGCCAGCACCCCACAGTGACCCACCACCTCCTCACCTTGCCTCCCAGCAAGTCCACACCTCAGCACTGCAAGGGTGAGCTGGGCTAAGAAGATACAAATCCAGGGCAACTTCACTCCCCACAGCAGACCTTTGAGGCCCCCTCCTTCCTCAGCCAAACTGCCCAGCACTCATCACTTTCATCCCGCAAAGAGGAGGTGCGGACAGCCCAAGAGATTAGGAGGAACAACTATCACTCTCATAAAGCCACAGGCAAGAGAAGGGGTCAGTAAGAGGACTCAGGAAACGATAGAGCAGGGCAGGGGCAGGAAAACAAGCTTCTAGATGCCCAAAGCCAAGTTCCCCTCTTAAATTAACTACTGCTCACACTGGGACAATAATAATGACTACAGTACTTACCACTTAGTACTAATACTTACCTACTCCAAGAAGCAGGTGCAAAGCAAGATTAAACATACAAAGGTTTTATTAGGGAAAATTGCCGGGTAGAGTGCCTTGGTGTCAGCTCACAGCAACCCCAAATTCTTGAGTTCAAGTGAGCCTCTTGCCTCCCAAATAGGTGGGACCACAGGCGCCCACCACAACATCCGACTAGTTTTTCTATTTTTGGTAGATAGGGTCTCGCTCTTGCTCAGACGGTTCTCGAACTCCTGAACTCAGGCAATCCACCCACCCCAAAAACGCTAGGGTTACAGGTGTGAACCAACCGCACCCAGCTGAAAAATTTCTTTATGAGAGAAAATAAGAAGTGAACCTAGGAGGAGGGAGAAGATGATGGGTGCAAGTGTTCTAGGCACATGTGTCTACAAAGCTGCCAGAGACTTCTCAAGCTGAAGTCGGCTCTCTTTAGATCCTGGATCTTTCTGGAATGGATGGGTCTTAGTATCCCTATCTCTCTCAAGTCACTGGGAACAGGTGGATGGAAGTGTGGCCCCTGCATAAATACAACAATGAATGTCAGAGCGTAATATCTGGGGCCCTTGGACAACTTAGTAATAGGAGGCCTGTGAGGCACATGCTCATGCACGGCTCGGTACTGATCCTCATTTTACTAGCTGGTAAGCGGAGGCTCAGAGAGGTCAAGTCACCAGCTCACAGTTTGAACCCAGTTTAAGGTAACTATGAAGATTTCTCCTGTGCAGTGTGCATCTGAGCTACTGGCCATATATCCCAAGCCTGATTCCTCAGGTTCAGTAACCTGCAAAGGCTCGGCACATGATCAGTGTCCCATTGCCTTTTGGGGAGGCAAAGTGGTTGAGCTCCTGTAAAGTAAGAAAAAATATTTATATGTGTCCACACCTTCCCCACCACCTGCCTTTCCCTGATATCCCTAACCAGAGGGAATCCTGCCCCTTAACCTCACACAGCACCCACCAGAGTCTGCAGTGTGTCAGTTATCTGCACACTTGTCATCTCCTTGGTGCTCCCTGGGGCACTCGCATACCAGTCTGAGAAGCAGGTCAGGTAGCCTGCTCAAGACCAAACACCAGTAGGAGACTGAACAAGGCTGAATCTCAGATTTTTGTCTTTTGGCCATTCTGCCTACACAACCAAAATATATGCAAATAACCATAATTGAGATAGCAGAGCTGCTGATGTGGGGAGAGGTTGAAGGAATCCCCTACCCCACCTCTAGAGTAGACTTTTCCAGTTGCCCATGATGAAACCAAAGATCTGCATCTATCCATTTGAGGAAGTGCTTCAAATGCCCTCTTACTCTCAGCTGACTTACTCCATCCCCAGATTGCTCCACTGCTGTATTCATATATTGATACTACCGAAATCAGCACTGCCTATCAAAACCTAAAATGTATGCATTTAGATCCAGCTATGCCACTGCTAGTAATATATTACTACAGAAACCCTTAAGAATGTTTTCATAGCTGGGTGTTGTGGTGAGCACCTGTAGTCCTACTTGGGAGGCTGAGGCAAGAGAATCACTTAAGCCCAAGAGTTTGAGGTTGCTGTGCACTGTGATACCACAGCACCCTATGAAGGGCAATATAGTGAGACCCTTGTCTCAAAAAAAAAATGTGCTCATTACTGTACAAGATATTTGCAGCATCTATACGAATAGTAGAAAAAGGCAATGAGGGAACAGAAATATCCACCTATAGAGGATAGTAAAATTGCGGCACATCCATACTATGGAATATTCTGTAACTGAAAAAATACATAATTAGTTCTGTGAGTTCAGTCATGGAAATCCACCAAGATATGCTAAGTTAGAAAAGCAATTTTTACATTGTTTAATGGGTCTGAAAAAGTTCTGGAGAGTGGCCACACAACTGTGTGAATACACTACTTAATTTAAAAATGGTTAAGATGGTACACTTAAATGTACACTCTAAATGGTGCAGATGGCAAATTTCATGTTAAGTGTGTTTTATCACCTTTTTTTAAAAAATAGATTTTTATTTTATTTACTTATTTATTTTTGTGTGTGTGGTTTTTGGCTGGGGCTGGGTTTGAACCCGCCACCCCCAGCATATGGGACCAGTGCCCTTCCCCTTTGAGCCACAGGTGCCACCCTATCACCATTTCTTTTTAAAAAGCAACTTGCAGAACAGTATGTCTGATTCCGTTTACACTTGTTATAAGCTTCAAAGAAATTTCTTGGCTGTGCTTACAAGCACAAATGTATACATTAGCACAGGGGTTCTCATTATGGTCATTAGAAAATAACTTTATGGTAGGGGGTCACCACAACATGAGGAACTGTATTAAAGGGTCGTGGCATTAGGAAGGTTGAGAACCACTGCTCAGCAGAACGTTTGGGATAAAAATCAAAATAAAATCAAGCTGTTCAAAGAAGTTATTTCTGAAGAGGAATCTGGCAAAGTTGGGTGAGGAGAGGTTTTAGAGAGAACTTCACACTTTGCTCTATATGTCTATATATATATATATATATATATATACACACACACAATTTCTATGTTTGAATTACTAAAAGTATTTGTGTCAGTTTTTCTTTAGATCCATTCACCCATCCAGTAGACACCCAGTCCCTACCCTGAGTCAGCCCTTGTTTGCAGACTAGTTCTACCCTCTTCCTTCCATGTTGGCTCAAAGAAGGCCCTGCCCGCCTTCCCCGCCCCTCCTGCCCTGTCCCTCCTGTGGGTGGGTGGCTGGGAGGGATGAGAGGTAAGGCTAAAGTCTCACTATGAGGACCATTTCCTTAGTACAGGTCTATGACCAGAAAAGGAGGCACCTGAGTTCCAGAAAACCACAGGCCCCTCTCAATCTTACTACAAATACCAGATCTCTGGGTACACAGACTGTAGCTAAGCAAGGTCTCGGTCGCAGACTCAGATGAGATCGTGGTTTCTTTGAAAAGTAAACCATTGACTGGTGAATTCAGAACCACAGGTCTCCAAATCAGAGGTTAAGGGCTGGGAGGACTCATTTCATTCTGAAACTTGAGGCCTTGTTACCCCAAGAGGCTCTGGCTGTTTGAGGAACAAGAGAGCCACAGCTGCCTGGACTGAGGAAGGGGCATGATCACATTTCACATGGACTCAGACAGCTGTGCCCAGAGCCAGCCAGTGACTACCCAGAGCTAGGGCCAGAGCCACCCAGACAGGGAGTCATTTGCATAACTTGCACAGACACTTTGCATATCAGGATCCTAGGATCAGAGAGGTTAAGATTACAGTTTGGTCTTCTTTGGGTCTCACTCAGAGACAGAACCAAAACCAAGGGGGTTGGGAGTATCTACTGGGGAGGGCCATGGGACTTGTGAAGGGGCAAAGTCAGTCCCAGTATTTCACTTGCAAATCCTGGCAGGGGTGAGGGATGGGGGTAGGAAACTTTACTGTCCCTGAGAGCCAGAAAATTATGCAAACAAATGCATTTGCATGCCAGACCTGGTCCCCAAATGGTTTACCATCACAGGTTCCCTCCAGAGAACAGACGTAAATTCCAAGGTAACCCTAGGTTTGAGATGTTGGTGTGTTAAAAATAAAAAGGGTGGAAGCCTAGATACAGTGACATTTGCATCTGTACCAGAGAGGCTCCTAAGGGCTTCATGTTCAATATACTGACAGCCGGTCGTAAAGATGGAGGAATGAGGAAGGCTTGTGACCAGCAGAGGCCAGAGGAGCAAGGAAGCCCCTCACAGCGCTCATCCCACTCTTCCAGAAGGGGTCCCAATTTCATGTCGTTTTCCATAATGATTTGTAAAATGTATGACTGTAAAGAACCTATGTTTAGGGTACTACTTAATCTTTTTTAAAAATTAATTAACTAAAAAATAAGTGTTGAAATATCCATCAGACTATATTATCAAATTTTGATTTGGGGGAGCAAACATCAGGAATAAGGGAGATCCAAGTTGGAAAAAGAAAATGGGTAGAAAATACCAAGGCAGATTTCTGAGAGAGGTCAGATTTCTGTGGGCAGAACACATGGGGGTAAAAGGTCAAGCTCAAGAGGAGCAGGCAGTAGTTCAGACCAAAGACAGAAGGGGTGAGTATCACAAAAGGAAGGACCTAGCTCTTGAAAAGGAAAGCTAGAGTGGAGATCAATGGGAAAATCTTTTTTTTTTTTTTTTTTTTTTGAGACAGAGTCTCACTTTGCCACTCTGTAGAGTGCCTTGGCATCATACCTCACAGCAACCTCAGACTCTGGGACTCAAGCGATTTATCTGGCCTCAACCTCCCAAGTAGCTGGGTCTACAGACACCCACCATAAAGCCCAGCTATTTGGTTTTAGAGACCAGGTTTCCCTCTTGCTCAGGCTGGTCTCAAACCCGTGAGCTCAGGCGATCCACCCGTCTTGGTCTCCCAGAGTGCTAGGACTACAGGCGTGAGCCACCCTGCTGCTCCTTCT
Organism: Loris lydekkerianus; assembly: GCA_963574355.1. NCBI lineage: Eukaryota > Metazoa > Chordata > Mammalia > Primates > Lorisidae > Loris > Loris lydekkerianus. The sequence continues at coordinate 52,375 of CAUYPK010053161.1, read as the reverse complement.
ATCCCCCAAATTGTCCTTCCAGAGCCAGATCACAGGGATGCTAGGAGATTCTGCTGGGTCTCAGCCAGCCAGCCTCCTCCTGCACCACAGCCACCTGCTGCTCCTCCCTTAGAGCACATGGACTCCCCACCTTCTATCACAGCCGTGTCTGTCCACGCCTGACACTGTGCTCCTTGAGGGCTGGACCCACTTCTTACTCATCTGTGTCTCCATAATTCCTGAGCGCTAGTCATTATGCAAAGTGGAGGTTCTCAAGACAAACTGAATCAAAATGTGGCATTTTTACATTGAAAATGTGGCTAAAAGTCTTCTAAAGGAGCAGCTCAGGACCAGGAGGCCACATTGAATAATGGCTAAAAGTCTTCTAAAGGAGCAGCTCAGGACCAAGAGGCCAAAAGCAGCACTGACCTACCCAGAGCTGGGGGGAGTGGTCCTGCCCTTGCACACCACTGTCTTGTGGCCTCATGTAACCCTTACATGCCTAGATGGAGGACAGACCCCATCCCCAGCCAAGGCATGGATGTGAGCTTCAAAGGATGAGGATCCAGGGCATGTTTCTTTTAACCTCACTCCTGTATCCAGTCTCAAAACCCCTAGGCGGCCTTAAGAGGCCACCCCACGTCACCAGGGCTAGGATGGCACACTCCTCACTGTCTGGAACAGTTTCTGATGTATCTTGGCCTGTGGATACAGGGGAAGGAAAGACAAGGCCACTCATTGCTGGAGTGAGGCAGGAACCGAGTTTTATACTTGGTTCACTTTTCCCAAAGTACGTGAAGCACAGCATGTGCCTGGGTATTCAGTGGCCAGTCTGTTGGGCAGCCACCCCATGCTGGTCTGACTGGGTGTAGGGAGAGGAGAGGCAGATGAAGTCTCCAAAAGGGCCCCCAGGATTAGAGCAGGATGTCCCTTTCAAAGAAGTGCTACTCCCAAACTCAGCCACTCACCCTGGGGCCCATAAATGTAGGCTACAAGAGATAGAACCCAAATGGGGCTGTATTAGCAAGGCTGAGGTACAGTGATGGCTCCCCAAAGCCACCTCTGTCCCACTCTGGCCCAACTGGGGAGTGCCCAGCAGGGTTTGTTTACATTCACCAGTAAGTGGGACACCACTTTCCCCAACCTCACCACCCTCACCCTCCTTCCTTAAATAACTAAATTTCCTTCACACCCTGAGCACACCTCCCCACTCATCATACACAGTTGTTAGCATTTCCTGTCTCCAACCCAGTCAAAGGAAAACCTCAAATTTACTGTTATTGTTTACCAACCCAACTGCCTCCTCTTCTCAAGGGACAGAGATCTACCCAACTATGGGCAGGGCAATGACCCAGCCCAGGCCACTGGCCCCGCTCCAAGCCTGAGCTCTCCGTGCTCTCTGCTGGGCAGTAGTGACAAAGGCTGCCTGGTAGTTAGCATTTTAGGAAGTATTTAAATCTTTTATGTCATTGAATCCCTCATAATAACCATAGGGAGCAGGAATACCACCCCCACTTCAGAAGCAACTAGACATCCCTCGGTGGAGGGGTGTCCAGTTTCGGCAGCTCCTCTCCTCCCCACTCCTGCGGCCCTCCTATCTTAGAGACGGGAGAGCTAGGTCAGAATTGTCTGACTAGTCGTGTCACCTTGGAGAAGTCTCTTTACTTCTCTGGGCTTCAGTTTCTTCGCATGTTAATTGGACACTGGACTGAGCCCCCAGAGGGTGTTTATGATGAAGAGGGCACTCAGCAAGTGCCCAGGGGTGTCTGCAGCTCCTCTTCGTGTCTCACACCATTTAAGAGTCTTCTAGAAACACACCTTGTCTCCCCTACTCCTGCACACATGCAAAGCAATATCTACCTTTAGGGACAAAGGTTTCCATTGCCAACCCACACCACCACCGCCCCCGCCCTGCCTAGGAGTCAGCAGAAAGTGGTTAAATTCCCCCTAGAGTCAGGAGCTTGCCAGTAAGGAAGGTCAGAGCATGAGGGCATGGGAAGATGTGGACCCCACTCACCATGCCAAATCCCTCCTGGCCCTTCATCTCAGCCATTTTCCCTGAAAGCCAACCCAGGATGGATCCTCACTAGCCACAAGAGTCTTCCTGAGCTGGGCTGACCCAGACAGGAAGGAAGCAAACACAAGGGTTAATGTTAAGCACTAGTGAAAAGGTGTGAGACAGGCCTCTGTGGCAGAATCAGGGCCCCAGTGATGCCATGCCCTGGTCCCTAGACCTGGAGCTGTCACCTTACATGGCAAAAGAGACTCTGCAGATGAGATGAAGGCTAATGACCTTGCAATGGGGAGATTATCTGGTATTATCTGCACAGACCAGATCTCACCACACCAGTCCTTAAGGGCAACAAAACCCTTCCTAGCTGGGTAAACAGATGTGACCATAGAAGAAATGCCACAAAGATGTGAGGTTGTAGCTGAAGATGGAGGAAGGGGCAACAAGCCAAGGAATGCAGAAAGCCCCTCGAGGCTGGAAAAGGCAAGGACACAGCCTCCCAAAAGTAACACTAGATTTAGCCCAGTGAAACTCTATCACTCTTTTGACTTGTAGAACAGGAAGATAATAAATGTATGTATTAAGCCATTAAATTTAGATGACAGAATCAAGAAATATCATATTACGGCCTCTGAAGACAGCAGAATGCTGACAACTTCTTCCTCCCCGCCTTCCCTGACTCCCTTCCCACCACCCCTCCTTCCTTGTTCCCCTTGGGATCTTATCACTTTTGACATCTTTGTAAGTATAGACAAAAATAACTGTATTTCTCTCAAAGCAAAACTTCCTGCTGGCTTATTTTAAGCAATGCTTTCTAGAATGGTAAGTAGTATCTCAAGTATGACCCGACCCCAGCAACCCATTCAGAAGTCATGAAAGAGTGGTCTGGGGCCTCTGTTCCAATGAGTTAAGGGTAGAGATGTGATCCCTTTGATGACTGAGGGGAGAAGACAACCTCCCCTCTCTCCTCCAGGGAAGTTGGCAGGTCTGAGAAAGGGACCCTGTGGCCTGAGTTCTAGTCCAAACTAGTTAGCTGTGTGACCCTGGCAAATTTTTTTTGCCCTCTGGATCAGATTCCTTGCTCATAAAACAGGGATAGCCATCCTGCATTGCCTTTGTCCTGAGTTCTGAGGATAACATAAGAGAAAGTGGGTAAAATGATCTAGGACATGCGATTTCTCTGCCTGACTGGGAGGGAGAGCGATGGGGTTCCTAGACCAGTTTCTATTTTAGACTCTAGTGCAAATCAAGTCATCATGTGATCTCAAAGCCCCACCTCTGGGCCTCCTTTTTTTTGAGAATGGGTCACATGAACTCTGCTGTGTCTCTTCAGCCTTTGATTTCTTCCTGACTCCTATCGCCATCTCCTGGAATTTGCAGGCACTACACCAACTGCTCCCTAGTTTCTTTTCCAGGATTTTCAACCAAATTCACCACCTCCTCTTCCCTGTGCCCCACACAAGCCTACTCTCCTAAACTAAGTGTGCCAGCACCTGGCAGCGAGTATGTAGGTCAAGAATAATGTGCCAAGAAGCAGCTGGGCTCCTGATTAGGTATTTGGTAAAAGAGGATGGGCTCCCAGGCAGTCCTTGCTGCCTCCTGACTTGTGGTAGGGAGAGCAGCATTCACCGCCCCAGCTGTAGATATGCTCCTGCCCAGGCCCTAGCCAGGCAGCACTGACTCCTGCTGATCCAGGGGGCCCTCCTCCTTTCTCCTCCCCTCCCCTCTCCTCTCCCAGGGCGCCCAGCTCTGCCTTTCCAAATACACAAAACCTCTCTGCACATGGGAGAGGTGGAGCTGGGGGCCTGAGCCCCAGTAAGGAAGAGAAAGAAAAACTTTCAACTATTAAATCTGTTTAGTAAAGACAATTTTGTAAAAACAACAGTATACAACAATCTGAGTGCTGGACACACCATCAGAGACGAAGGAGGTGCTGCGGGCACCCGGAGCCCTTCCCCCATGCACAAAAATGACCCTGGGTGCCCCTCTTCCACGTGTCCCTGAGGAACAGGAAAGCTGGGGGCTTCCAAAAGGGAGGCAGGGCTGGGGGCTGTGGCACAGGGAACCCCTCCCCAGCTGCTCCTCACCAATACCAGGGAGACCCCTCCTCTCATGAATCTGGACACAGAGCTGAGTTGTTTCAGGTAATGACAAAGTGGCTGATGGGTGGGGGGGCAAAGTCGGGACATCTTTGGTGCAAAGACTCCCCACCACCCACCAGCCACATGATGGAAATTTGAGAGAGGATCACAGCAGCTCTGGCTCTACCCACAAGGGGTAGCTGGCTGATGCCCCCAAAGGCCAGGAAAGACACATGAAATGCAAAAGCTTTGTCAATACAAACTGCTCAGGTTCACCTGTGTGAGCTGAGAGGTGACCCATCGAGAAATGGCTAAAAATTGAAGGAAAATAAACAAGAATGGGTTAATAATGACGAGAAGGGGCAGTTGAGAGATTATTCGGTAGCTCAGCGCCTCAGAGGTCCTAGGACTAGCACTAATTGGGGAGAAGGGGGGTCCAGTCTTCCTGATTGCTGTGCCAGTGCCCAGGTCACTCCTCTCTGCCTCCCGGAACCAGCTAACAGAGACAGGCCATGGAGGGCCTGGTTCAGAATCTGGATGGGCTTCCCAGGCACTTTGGCAGGCTCAAAATGGGCAGGGCAGTCCCAAGGAGAAGGAAGGTTCTTGAGCCACTGTAGGGCTCCCCTTCTCCCATACCCTGCCTGCCCCTGGCCCTGCAAATGCATGATCCCAGGTACAGACCTGGGCACTCACGCACATGCACACACACACATACACACACTCACTCCTATCTGTCTGGCACACTAGTGATGTCCAAGGACTTCAGGAGAGGAGGTGGGTGGCATCCTCCTCCAGGGTGGCCTCCAGCCACCAGAATGCCTGAGCCAGCAGGGACCCCAGGCTGCCCTGGGGAAATAGGGAGGGTAAATGGAACAACACAGGGACATTCCCTGTAACAGTTTCCACAAATACCCTCAATAAACCCCATATCTTTGTAGGATCCAGACAGGAAGGGGTCTGGTAGGAAGGAGAAGTAGGAGAAAGGACAAAAAAAAAAAAGGTTTCATAAAAATTCCAGGTCAAATTACCAATAAGGTTGTAAAATGAGCACAGGTTTTAGAGCACCTTGCTCACTTCTCTCTGCAGCCTCCCAACCTCCCAGCCCCTTCCCCTGCAAGGTGGCCAGAAGAACCAAAGGCAGAATTCAGCCGCTGGCACAGTTCAGGGCTCCATGCAGCTGAGGAAAGGAGGCACAAGTGGGCAGTTCTGTGTCTCCTCGTTTAAAAAATATATTCATGTAGAGAGTTATTGCTTGTCCTGCAGTGGGACAGGAGGGGCCTGGAGGCTCAGTGGGCAAGGGCTGCAGCCTCTAGGGCCCGAGCTTTCTTCCGCCTCTTCAGAAGGAGAGGGTTGGATGCATCTTCAATCTTTTTTATCTTGATCTGCTCGTAGTCAACACGCATGGTGGCCAAGGCACTGGTCATCTCCTCCTGGGAGCAGGGGCAGGGGATTGGCACCAGAAAATGTGCAAAAAGAAAGCCAGAAGACAAGGAGAGAGAGCAGAGACACATGAGAGATGAGGGACACAACAAAGGCAGGATGAGGGTCGCAGGTGTGGGTCCCCACTGCCAACGGCAGCCTCACCCCAGCGCTGGGCAACAGAGAGTATGGCCATGTGCTGCTGCTGCTGCTGTCCTGAGAGCCCTCAGGAAGAGCCCTGGACCCAGAGTCAGGAGATGTGGGTCTGGTCTATCCCAGCCAGTCCCCAGGCCACTCTCCCTCTCTCTAGGCTTCAGTTTCCTCTTCCACAAAATAAGATCATACCACATGGCCTTTAAGGCTCAACTGGAGAACCAGGGGATAGAGGGCTTCTAGACAGGAACACAGAATACTGGCTTGGTGCCCATAGCTCATTAAGGCTCTGGCCAAATACACCAGGGCTGGCAGGTTCAAACCCAGACTGGGCCTGCTAAATAACAATGACAACTACAACAAAAAAATAGCTAGGCATTGTGGCAGGTGCCTATAGTCCCAGCTACTTGGAAAGCTGAGGCAAGATAATCACTTAAGCCCAAGAGTTGGAAGTTGCTGTGAGCTGTGATGCTACAGCACTCTACCAAGGGCAACATAGTAAGACTCTATCTCAACAACAACAACAACAAAAAAAAAAAAAAACACACACACAGAATGCTCTACCCACAACCTAGTCAGGCAAGTGTCTCTGGCCACTGCTCTTGTTGTAATGGAAACACCCTGGGGGTTGGAGGGTACAGAAGTCAGCATCACCCCTCCCTGGGCTCTCCTAGTGAGCTCCCACTCCCCACCAAGCCCCTTTCACCCAGTGGCACCCTCACCTTGACATCTTCCCACCGCTCCTTATCCTCCTTCAAGACTCGACTGGTGTGCAGTGGGGTTTGAGGGACTTTTGTTGATTGCTAAGGGGAGAGGAAAGAGTCAGAGTGAAAACCTGGGACAGGCAGACTCCTAGCAAGGGCCCTATCCCGAGGGACAGTCCCCTTGTACTTGGACCCAGGTGTCCCCAGCCTGCCAGGCTTACCATGATCCAGGGGTGGTTCATGAACTCTGTGATGGTCATTCTCTGAGTGGGCTCTGTCTTCAGCAGGTTCCGGATGAGCATCTTCACTGTGGGGTAGGGTAGGGACAGGGACAGCTCAGGGGCCACTCTCCCTATCCTGCTCTTCCTCCCAGTTTTCAGGAGGAAACCAGACTCAAAGAGGGAGACTGCTCACAGACCCTATCACTACACTACTTAGCAGGACACAGCCAGCAGGTGTGAGCACAGCTGCTGACACATAGTTACACCACCCACATGAGATGGATGCCCACACGGACGTGTGCACATGTGCATACCATACCCCACACACAGGTTCTTCCCACTGTCCCCAAAGACTGGGTTCATACCTTCCTCTGATACTTCTGACCATTCTGGATTGGGAAATTCATACTGGCCCATTCGAATACGAGTCTTCATGCCCGGAGAGATGGCAAGGCCATGGTTGGAATAGAAGGGGGGATACCCACACAGCCTGCATCAAGAGGGAAGGAAGTAGGACACAGGGCAAACATTACATTGGGAAATAGGATGAGAAATGGGCTCTTCTTGTAAAGGTCACAGAGAAATAACGGCTCGTTGATACAGGCACAACATGCAAAGCCAGGGACAGGGTCCAGGAATCCACAGACTAAGTATCTAAACCACACTCTTTCCACCCCTTTAGATAGCTTATAGCCACCACTCAGCTGTCAGAATCCACTGAGCACTGAGGGAAGGGGAAACAGAGGGGATTCCCTGGGATTCCCCCATCCACAGGGGAACACTGACACTTGCCTCTCCCTCTAGTCCTGGAGAGGTCCAGGGCTCCCCATGCCCACCCTGCCCCTTCCCAGCACACACTCACAGGATATACATGATGACACCCAAGGACCACATGTCACAGGACTTGTCATACTTCTCTGGGCCCAGAACTTCCGGAGCTGCAAACCAAAGGTCAGCGTGGGTGGGCCTGGCCCTCAGGATGTGTGCATGGTGCTCCCCATCCCACCTTCCAGCCCATGGTGAGGAAGCAGCAGCTGGGCTGCGAGGAGGAAGAGCCACAACCCAGCTGGGGCTGAAGGAAAATAGAGCACTCTCCTCCAACAGGCACCCTGGAGCTAAAAGCTGAAGATTAAAAAACCCCTGAACCGCATGAGACTTGCAGACCTACGTTGCCTATTTAATTTGACAAATGTGCTTTGGAGCACAGATCTGGGTGCCAGATGCCACGGAGAATCAGATGGAAATGGTGGCTCTTCTCAGAACTGTGCATGTGTGTACACAATCCTGCCCATAACCTCAGGCAGATAATTTCCTACAATTTCTCACTCCCAGCTTAACTCTACTTCTGAGCAAGTCGCACCGGAACCAATGCCAGAAAGGTCCACAGGGTGCGACTGTCCTAGATTCTGTGCCCCCCTTCTCCTCTAGAAACCTCCAAGAGGAGGGGTTGAGGAAAGTTCTTGGGGAAGCCTAGGTCCCTGGGCCTCCTCTGGACTTACCCACGTAGTATGGCGTATAACAAGGAGTGGTCAAAGAGTTGTGGCTGGTGGTTTCCTTGGCAAAGCCGAAATCAGTGAGTTTCAGAATGGCGTTGGGCCTTCTGGAGGTGTATAAGAGATTCTCAGGCTACAGAAAGAGACAAGATAAATAAAGCCCTGCTGAACCTGCGAGGGGCTATGAGAAACCTAAGGGGAATGGTTCCTCCCTCCTTCATTCATTCAACCACCCAGCCCCTGTGAGCTGCCCCCTAGGAGGAACATCAGCTCTGTGTAACCAGGTCCTGCCTTCACAGAGCTTCCAGGGTGCTTGAGAAGCAGTGGTAAACTCTACGGGGACAAAGAAGCCAAGGGTGTGAGGGCGAGGTTCCGACTGAGGAGAACCACAGGGCTGAGTGTGACCAGATAGGGCTTCACTGCTGGGTTTGTGGGTTTGCCCACGGGACGAGAGAGCAGGGCCCTGCAGGGCAGAGAATGACACCCTCAGGAACCAAGCAGGGAGGATGCAGGGTGTCTCTGATAACCCGCCTCCACTGCGCCCAGGTACAGAGATAGGAGTAGCTGGCACCTTGACATCCCGATGGGCGATGTTGATTGAGTGCAAATACTGGATGGCCTCACCAATGCTCTTCATGATCTCTGATGCTTCTGTAGAGGGGAGAGAAGAGGGAGTGGAAAGAAAGTCACAAAGATGCATCCCTGTGTTTCAAAGCCCAACACATCAGGCCCACAGCTGAGCAGCCTGAGGCTCCCCAATCCACTACCCACCCTGGAAAGAAAGACACCAGGAGCTGCCCTGGTTGGCTTAAGACAGTGCCCTCTCTGGTGGTGGCATGCCAAGAGAAACAGTAGCCTCAGAGTCTTCCCCAAGTAGGCCCTGCCCCACCTGCCTAAGCCTGTCCCCACAACAGACCCTCTACCTCTTTCTGTGAATGCTTGGTCTCCTCGGTCCTGGATTCGACTAAAGAGTTCTCCACCATCCAAACTGAAACAAAACCACAGTGAGATCTGTGAACACACCACCACACTGCCACTCTCCATCATCCCCGGAAGAAATGATGCATTTACATTTCAGCTTCAGGGTCCATGCCTGGGCTGTCCTCAGAGGGTGGGGCACCTGAGTGGGAAGTGGGACGGGCTGAGCCAGGAGCAGCCAGCTGCTTACCACTCCATAACGATGAGCAGGCACTTCCTCCCCGCATACAGGTTCTCGTAGACATCCACGATCCGCACGATGTGCGGGCACTGGGAGGCCCGCCAGTGCAGCTCCACCTCCCTGCGGGCCTTGGGGCAGTCCTGAAGCATCTGCAAGCCAAACAGCTTCCTGACAACTGCACTGTCTCCCCAAGGGACAGGTGGTACCACCCCAAAGACCTATTCTAAGCCCTGGGCCCATATGCCCTGACATTTCCACCAATACACCACAAACTCCCCCTCTCTGTTCTTGCTGGCCCTCACCAGCCCCCCCCACCCCCCGGCACTTTCCCTGGCCACTCCATCTCCCAGATCCTGGGAGGCTTTATAAATGCTCTAAATGAAACCTCAATATGACCCTTTGGGGGCCACTGACAGCTACATTGAGATCAGCCCTTGGGTCATTCAGTCTAACTGGGCCCTTTTCCAGCTTAGGCCATGAGATCTATTCTAAAAGGCAAACAGTAGTCAGGTAGTAGAAGACACAGGCTGGGGGTAAGGGATGAGGAGAAAGACTAAGAAAAGCCAATATAATAATGGAAAGCAGCCTACAGAGGAAAGACTCCAGAGTCAATAGGAAAAGATACCTCCAAGATCACTCAAACCCAGCATGCCAAATCCCAAGCTATGTTCTTTCCACTTCTGTGGATGACCTCCATCAACCAACAGATGGCGTTGGGAGTCGGCAAGATGTTGGTCTGAAACATAGGTTCTTACTAGATTTGCAAACTTAAGCAAGTTTGTTGACTCACTGAGCCTCCTTTATGTTCCCTCTTTTTTCCTGGACCAGGTGCTAGAGGGCATTAAAAGAGGTTAGCCCTTCACAAGCCTCAAGGGCTAAATCTTGACTAGTCCAAGCCAGTACCATTAATTCCAGTCTCTTTGCTAGTGACTGGCTTGGGAACAAGCCTAAGACCCAACTAGCCAAGAACTTCAAAATAAATCTGCTAAGAGTTCTCTTAAAGGGAGCACACAGAACTTACATCGTGTTTCATGTGTGTGGCACCTGGGACCACGGCAGTCACCTTGTTGCCAGTAAGGAGGGCCAGCATACAAGGATAAACTAACACACTGAGAAAGGCAACCAAGGGAGACAGCAACACCCTGGATCCTTGTTGACATCACCAAGAATCCCCTCAAGACTTCTTCTTTTTGGTAAGATAATAAATTTTCTTTACTGCTGATTTCAGTGAAATATTTTTATTTCTTGGAGCAAAAAGTTTCCTGATTCACCCCTTATTTGTAAGGTAGAGATAAGTAGCTTCTGTTTCACAGACTTGTTGTAAAGACTAAATTAAATATTTCTGCAAAGCATCTAGCAGAATGCCTGACATGCTCACTAATAATAGCTGTCATTTCTAACATGGAGTGTCTGCTGAGTGCATGGCACAGATGAGGCTCCTCACAGACTTACTATCATCTCCATGGGAAGTCAAGATTAGTCCCATAAATACAGACTCGGTGCTCTGGGCATTTAGTGGGCTGGGGCACAGGATGGAAGAAAATGGATGGGCAGGGGGAAGGCATCCAGGCAGGGCAAGCGGCAGGAATTGGGCACTGACCGAGGAGTAGGGTTGGGGGAGGAGGCGATGCAGCAGGGAAGACTCAGAGACCTACTGGAAAGTGTCTGAAGCTTGATGAATAAGACATATGGCCAAGATGCAGCTGGATTATAGAGGTCAAACAAAGGAATTTCCAGCAATAAATCTGCCATGCAGAAGCCCGTGATATGCTGGGCTTTTTCTAATTGTACAATGAGGGTCAGGGAAGTAGCATGCCCAAGGCTGTTTCTAGGGCAAGGCAAAGGGTTAGAAGGGGTTAGAAGCCAGGCCTGGTAGACTCCCAAGCACAGCCTTTCCACCATACCACCTAGCTTTTAGAAGATATGGAGGCAGAGAGCTCTCAGACAGACTTTGCAGAGGCACTTCCCCAAGCAGGTGTCCAGAGGAAACAACTAGATAGGTCAGTCTCTCCCACAGAGTGGGACGGAGCCAGCAGCTGCAAGAGGCAAGGTCCCCGCGGTGTCACCCTGCCACCTCGTGGCCACCTGGTGATATTGCACAGGTTCTGAGTTCTGCTACTTCCAGGAAAAAAGTTTACCTAACTCTCCCATGCTCTAAGAGGGCAGGGGGAGACACAGGCCGGTTTCATTTGTATCTTATACAGTTCAATAAGCATTTACTGAGCTCTTACTACCACGGACTATGCGTTGTGTTGAATGGTAAAGACCGAAGAGAGGACTCCTGATCTGAAAGAGCTTAATCCAGTAAGGGGGTTTAGAAGACATGAGGGGAGGCAGACACAGAAAATGTTTATAATACAGTGAGATTAGATGCTGTAAGACTGCCACCTTCACAGGGTTCAGGGACATGGTTTCAGAGCAGCCAAGCAGGAAGGACCTCTAATGCCCCCTACAGGCACAGTGCAATGGTGGCCCAAAGAGAAAGAATCAAAGTTGTCAAATTACCCTCTCTGTCTGTTACCCAGAGGCAACAGGTGGCTGCGGATTTACAATCAAGAGAAACTTGAGCCCTGGTCTGAAATCTGTTGATTTCTGCTTGCACAGCCTTTGAGAGGTCATGTCTATAAAAAGGGTCGATGGTACCTGCCCAGATGCCCCCTCATGGAGATGCCATGAGCACCTAATGAAATAATACCTACAAAAGTGCTTTGTGATCAGAAAGGTACCCATCACTGTCAACCAGCAGCATTACTGCCAAAGCACAGGGGGGGCCCTCTGTCACCACTGAGTTGAGCCTGGAGCATGCTTATTTAACCTGTCAAGTCTCACCAGCAAGACTGTAGGCTAAGTTTCTGTCTTCAGCCTGGTAACCAACACCAGCGCATCAGCTCCCTGCTCTAACCAATCAGAACTGTGCTAAGTACGGGTGCACCCAAGGCCCCAACCAAGGTTGCTCCAGGGCAACCACTGAACACAGAGCACTCACGGCAAGTTATGCTCTTAAACTGTGTGGCACTAGGCAAAAGATAATCTGCAATAAGAAAGGCTGGGTTCACATCGTACTTCCAGACTTACACAAATTCTTCACCTTTTAGAGATGAATTGATGAAGCACAGTGAATCTGGGCTTTGGATCACATGCACTTTGAATACCAGTTCTGTACTTCCTGGCTTGTGTCAAGCAAGCCAATCTACCTTTCTGAAATGGTTCCCTCATCAGTAAAACCAGACTCCACTTTGTGGAATAACACAAGGATGCTCCAGAAACTCTATGTAGGGTTTTCAGCTTCTGAACTTTGAAGAAATTTACCATTTTGCATGTTTATGCTTTATCTTCCCAACCTGAGTTTTGAAAGGGCAAGATCTAATTTGATTTCTGTTTAATTTCTCCCCTCTTCCTTCCCTCACTCAGTGGTGTAGAATTCCTGAGCTAACATCTCTTGTCCTGTTGGTTCTTCTCCCTGTTAAACTTTCTCCCATGGTGGTCCCCTCTCACAGAGGTCTCCTGAAGTAAATCGAAAAGAGCATCATTTTTTTTCTTTTTTTTTTATTGTTAAATCATAGCTGTGTACATTAGTGCAATCACCTGTACCCATTCTAAGATGCACCATAGATGTGGCCCCGCCCATTACCCTCCCTCCACCCAAACAAGAGCATTATTTTTAATTTCTTAAGAGAAACTTACGAAAAATTTCCTATGAAGACCAGTAATTCACATTCACTCAGGCACATGTTTTTCAGATATCCCTGACTGGATATGAAAATTAACCCAAGCAATGAGAGCAAGACCTTCAAATCTGTCGGGCAGGGTAGTTGACGTCATAGGGGCAGAGCCCTGAAGGACCAAAGTGGCTTTATAGACAAGTGTGGGGCACAGAAAGCCTTTAGAGAGGAAATCAAGAATGTGCTAATCTGGAGCACAGGGCTATGTAAAGAACAGTAGGGGAGGTGGCCTGCGCTCCAAGCCAGAGAAGAGACAGGGAAGAAAGGCAGGATTCCTAGGGCACTGCCAGAGGCCACCAGCAAAGTGAGGCAGCAAATCCAACCAGCAGCCAAGGCTGCTGCCTCTCTGGCCTAGATGAGGGCAGTGGAGGCCAACAAGCCCAGGCCCACAGCTCTGGGGCCAGAGACTGGACTATAGAAGAGCCTTCCCACTAAAGAGCCACAGGTCTCCCCAGTCAAGGAATTCCTTAGAAGGATTGTGAAATATTTTAAGCTCATGCTAAGCCTGGAACCAATTTGTGACTTGCCTTAGCCCTATATAGTTTGTGCCTGAAATTCTCTTGCACTATAAAAAAGGGTAATTGTTGCATGTGTTAGGCTACCATGCAACAGGCAAGGCCCCTGCCAACAGTGGCAGAGGCTGGGCGCCAGGTCACAGAGTCCAATGCCTGGAGAAGAACCTGTCAGGGATCCATGCCTCTGTTTCTGCCAAACTAGAGGTAAGAGGGACAAGACCCAGTTCAGGTTGTGCATGGTCCCCCTCGCCTCCCCTCCATGAGAAATCTTCCATCAGAGCACCACATGAAAAGATTCAAAGTAGTCAGCATTCTAAGCTGAGCCCGGCAGAGAAAGGGAAAGAAGCAGAGAGCCCAGGGCCTGAGATGCTGCTCACCAGCAAGGCAGTTAAGAGAGAGACTGGGAAAGAGAAGGCCTAGACCCCAAGGATTCCTCTTCCCAAGCTCTACTACTTACTAGATTTGAGAACGTGGGCAAGTTTCTTTATCTGTCAAATAGGATAGTAAAAGCCCTCACCTCAGGGGGTTACCATATTAACTGAGTTAATACATACATGTACATTGTTAGTAAATTACTAAGAATAGAGCTTGCTATATCTATTATTATTCTGCTCCCTACTCCCCACGTGCTACAGTCTCAAGGGTGGGCAGCTGGGATCACACCACACCCATTTCACTTAAAGTGTTATTAATAGCTCCAGGCACTGTGCAGAGGGGGGACCTCAGGACACCGGGAGAGAAGCCAGCTTTGGCCTCCCAGCTTTGTGTTCCCCCACCACACACCACCTAAACTGGACAACTGGCATCAGGGGTGCACATGTAACAAGAGAAGGAAGCTAGCCCTTCCCAAGACTGACTCTCACTCCGTGCCAGGAGTGATGCAGAAGTCTGATTCAGGCACTGAGTGTGTTGTCAGTGTGTGGTGCATGTTGTCAGACGAGACCTCCTCTGTACTCCAGGAGGCAGCTGGGGGCCGGGGGAAGGCACTGTGTGTCGTGCGCTAACCCACCATGTCTATGGGCCAGGGCCGCCCACTCCTCTCCCTGCACCACAGATGCCTCTTCTGTACCACATGGTGGAAAGTCAGCCTGGGTGCTCTGGGGGGGTGAATGGGAAACAGGAGGAGCGGGAGGGGGGCTGCTGTAGGTGAGTCCCAGCAACCTCCTTAGCACAATGCTCAGCAAGCAGCAGGGGGAGGTGGGTGGGCAGGGGGCAGGGGGCGCTGGGAGTGATGCTAATGCTTGGATGTGGGTGTGAACTGCATGGGGCCACTTAAACACAGATTTTCTTCTACCTCTGTCACTCCTGAGACTGCAAGATCAACTCCTCCTCTTCCTCCTCAGTCTACTCAACAGATGTTCTTAATAATATTTTCTTTTCCCCAGAGTACTCTATTGTAACCATTTTAATGACTATAGTTTGGTAGTCTACAGTATATAATACAAATATCATACAAATTATGTGTTAATTGATTGTATGATTGGTAAGGTTTCCAGCCAACGGTAAGCTATGAGTAAATTGTGGGGAATCAGAAACTGTATGTGGATTTTTAACTAGGTGTGGGGGAGAATACCAGTGGCCCTAACCCCCATACTGTTCAAGGTTAACTATCCTTCAAATGGTCTCACCCACTTTATATCCACTCTGGGAAGAAAGAATGAGAAAACTCATTACTAAGTCATCAAGTCGAAGCCTTTCAGCCAGCTATCCTTGGCAGGTCTGGAATCTGAATCTTGCTCTTGTTGCTCCTAAAGTCCCTTTTCTAGCACCCCACAGTAAGGCAAAGAGTACAAAAATCTGCCCAAGAACTGTCCACAACATCAACAGCCAGAAGTGGAGGCCAGAAAGGGCTTAAAATATAAGCTCTTCGATGTTCAAATTCCACTTTTATGGCGGCGCCCGTAGCTCAGTGGTAGGGTGCTGGCCACATACACCCAGGCTGGTGGGTTCAAACCCGGCCCAGGCCAGCTAAACAACAATGACAAAACAAAAAAATAACCGGGCGTTGTGGCGGGCCCCTGTAGGCCCAGCTACTTGGGAGGCTGAGGCAAGAGAATCACTCAAGCCCAAGAGCTGGAGGTTGCTGTGAGCTGTGATGCCACATCACTCTACTAAGGGCGACATAATAAGACACTGTCTCCCAAAAAAAAAAGAAAGAAAGAAAGAAAAAATCGACTTTTATAATCTTACCCTAGGGTACTAATCACAGATGTAGCTTTATGAATATACATGGTGTCTCACATCTGTAATCCTAGCACTCTGGGAGGCTAAGCTGGGAGGACCACTTGAGCTCAGGATTTCAAAAGCAGTCAGAGCAAGAGCAAGACCCCCATCTCTATTAAAAAAATAAAAAAAGCAAAGTTAGCTGAGCATGATGGTGTGCTTCTGTAGTCTCAGCTGCTTGGGAGGCTGAGGCAGCAGAATTGCTTGAGCCTATGAGTGTGAGGATGCAATGAGCTACGATGTGGCCACTGCACTCTATCCAGGACGACAGAGCAAAACCCTGTCCCATCCCCAAAACAAAAAATACACTATCATACATGGACATCCTGGTAGTTCCTCACCTTAACTAGAAATGGCAAACAAACTTAATGCCCAACAAGTACAATAGAGACTGCTTTTGTTAAAAGTAAATTTATTATGTATACAAACTATAGTCATTAAAATGGTGTTTCAGAATAATGTTTAATGGGTAACTGGATGTCTAAGCGTCTACTAGATTGCCACTCACCATCACTTTCACCATCTGAAATGGTACCCTATTTTTTCTTTTGCAGTGCAAATCCCTATCTGTAATTTCCTTAAATTTAATTATCAACAAGTATGTGATAATAAGTAAAAGGCAAGTTACAAACCCTTATGTATAGTATAAACCCAGTTCTATATGTATATTTATTTATATCTGTAAATATCCCTATATATAAACATAAAAAACAATACGATAAGACACTGCTGATATTAATAAACTGGCGATAGTAATCAGCTCTGAATCACAGGTGATTACATTTATTACACTATGTATCTTTACTTTCTAGGGGTTTACAATTAGCATATGTTACTTATTAAAGAGATAAAGAAGCTTCGCTCTCCAAATTTGCATCAGTGGGCAGCCATGCATACTCCCAGGCCCTATGGCCAGGAAACGTGTCTGGGACTTCCAGGCAGCTCCACCAAGCAGCAGATCTAGAGCCAGAGAACGAGGCAGGGAGGAGGCATTCGGTCCTTGATCCCAGAGGCACAGAGTGCCACCACTCAGCAAATAGTTGGGGTGCCTGGCACATACCACACACTGGTTTAGAGGGTGCTGAGGATATAACACAGAACATGACAAATAAGGCCTGTGCCCACCATGGAACTTAACATTTCAGTGTAGAAAGTACATGGTAAATAAGGACAAAGAAAACTATTCTAATTACACACTGTAATCTGTGCTGCTAAGGTAAAAAACAGGATGCTGCCACAAAAGCAGCAACGGTGGTAACAGTGGATCTCTCCGTCTCCCAGAATCAGAGAGCAGCTCTCAGGCTGGAGCAAGAGATGTCACTTCTCATCTAGGCCAGCTCAAGAACACAGAGATGGCAGATACACAAATCTTGGTTGAACACTGATTTTCCTCTCTAAGGAAAAGAGATAAAGAAACTTCGTCCCCTCTAGAACCTCTGCAAAGCTCAACAAGGAGTGACTGATGGTCTTCCCCTAGAAACCCAGTGTAAACATAAATCTAACAACAGATTTTAAAAGCTTTATTAGGTCGGCGGGATAAAAGATACACAGAAGTTCCACATTGGACCCTCCATGTTGGTGTGAGCATTCCTGTACTCTGGCTGGGGGGGGGAAAGCAATTCTCTGTTGGTTACTGACTCTCATAAGTATGATCCATCAAAACCCCCACCTAAAACAAAGCCACAACTTATAATGGGAGTCCCAGTACCAAAAGCCTTAAAACAATCATGCCACACTGCCCAGAAGATGGGGCACCTGCCTCCGCTGAGGACAACGGTCCCTGTCACCCTCTACTCTCATGGGGCAGTGAAAAAAGACAAAAAGAGGTTCAGTGAAAGGGGTGGGGGCCAAGAGGCCTAGAAGTTACACTGCAAGGAACAGATTTTTAAAATATTTGTAACACATGCAGATAAAAGAAATTTAATTTTGGCAAATCAGTTGTAAGAGATTAACAACCCAATATAAAAATGGCCAAAGGATAAGAACAGGCAGTTCAAAGAAAAAGAAACACAGATGGCCAAATGCAAGATGCTCTATGTAACTCATTAAAGGAAAAATGTTTATAAAAACAGTAATAATTTCAGACTGGCAAAATGTTTTAATGTTTGACCAAAATAAAGCTTCTGAGTTTATGCAAAGATTCTGGGAGAAAAGGCACTCTCTCTCATACATTTACTCAGTAGGAATATAAACTAGTATGTTTTGGGAGGGATTTGGCCATATCTACCAAAATTGTAAATGTTCAAGGCCTGAACCTGGCAATTACCCAGTTGGAAACTCTCCTACAAATTATAGTTATAAAGCATTTTAATGGCAAAAAGTGGTGACAATGTGTTTATCAATAAGGGCTTGTCATATAAATGACAGCAAATCCATACAACAGAATAATATGCAGCCTCATCTGCCTCAGTGGAGAGAACAGGATGTTAGTAAATGGAAAAAAAAGCAGACAAGGAACAAGGTATCTTTAATGTTCTATTTGTTTTTTTAATGAAAGTGCTCCATGTTACTGAAATAATTTCCAAAGTTTATTCAAAAAGACAGGACACAAACACACCAAAAAGTTAGTGGCTAATTATAAATGTTAGTAACATGGGTGACATTTTCTTCTTTTGTGCATTTTTTTAAATTTCCAAAAATAAAAAAAGGAGAGTACTGAACAGAATGTGTAGCATTAATCTCATTTGTGTAGTTTTGTTGATGTTGTTATTGTTATTTTTAAGGCAGACGGAAGACCATATATAAATTTCTGGATACTTAAATTTTTTCTGGAGGAATTTACCCAAAAAAACCAGTTAAGGGCCAGGTGCAGTGGCTCATACCTGTAATCCTAGCACTCTGGGAGGCTAAGGCGGGAGGACTGCCTGAGCTCCAGAGTTTGAGACCAGCCTGAGCAAGAGAGAGAACTTGTCTCTACTAAAAATAGACAAATTAGCTGGGCATTGTGGCAGGCACTTGTAGTCCCAGCTACTCAGAAGGCTGAAGCAGGAGGACCACATGAACCCAGGATTTTGAGGTTTCTGTGAGCTAGGTTGATGCCAGGGCACTTTAGCCCAGGGAAAGAGTGAGACTCTGTCTCAAAAAAAAATGTTATTGTTGACCACTAGAGAGTTGGTACTGGACAGAGGTATGTATTGTACTTTTTTTCTTTTCATTGTATACCTTTATGTATTATTTGAATTTTTACCTGCATAAATTGTTTTTTAAAAATTAAGTCCAAGGGCTTGGATTCTGAAGTGCAATACAATTCAAGTCTCATATTTGAACCCCCAGCCTGAGATGGTGACAAAGTTAGATGTGACCTGAACACAGGCTAGGTAAGCAGAGAAGGGTTCTCCTACTCTCCAGAGGCCCACTGTGGCCCAGAATAAAAAGGTAACATCATTGATGTGAAGGCCTGGCATCTTCCCAGAAGGTGTAACCAAGAGATGCTAAGCTATGTCTCAAGGCCCCAGACCACTACTGCTGACCACCCCTGACTTAAATGGAAGTGAGCGCTGCATACAGTGGGGGTGTCAACCACTCAAGAGTCTTAAGCAGGAAACTGAAAGACTTAGAGACACAGACATTTCTTTTCTTTCAATAGATGATTACAACTTTGAAAGAAAAAGAATTTTCATTTATACCGCACTGATCATATGCCAGGTGCACTTATTATAAACTGCTATAGTTAAGCCTCCTACAGCCCTATACAACAGAGACAGTTGCTGACGTCATTGTACAGGTGTGGCAACCTAGACCCAAGGAAGTAACTTAGCCAAAGCCACGTGGCTGGTGAAGTGATAAAGCCAGGATTCAGCCCCAATCCAGACTCTAACCTCCAAGCTCTTTTTCTCACTACAAAGGAGGCTGTACAAACAAACCATAAGCTGCTAACAGTAGTTTACTGCTGACCTATCTCCTGTCCCTGCTCTGTTGACAGGCTGCCCTGTTTATCTCTGCATCCGTCAGGCCCAGTGCAGAAGCTAACACAGAGGAGCCACAATACATACTTACTGATAAACGGGCAGACTGTCTATCACAACAACTTCACAAGCTGTAGCTTATAAGACACAAGGCACCTTTCCCTAGGAGACAAGGCAGACAGTGATAGAAAGGAAATACACTAAGCTAAAATCTGCATTTTAAGGAATTTATTTATTTATTTAAGGAATAAATACACCATGTTCTTTGTAATGTCTAGGCATGACGTCAAAAAAATCTACAGAGATGGGCAAATTTTCAAGAGAAACTGAGATGGCAGAAGGTCAGGAACACTGTTTCTGGCCTCAGCAGCCTCCATCAACTTGACCCTATGCAACTGCCAAAGCCAAATGAAAATTTTAATTACAAGAGCTAAAGGTAATCTCATCTTCATCACCCCAATTCAGTGGCATGAGATTCATAGCGTGTATACCTTAATCTACAGATCTAAGAGGAGGTGGAGGGGGGTTTCGGGAGAAAGCGGAAGAAAGGGGTCCTACAGATCAAGAGTGCAGCTCACAGCCACACACAACACCGGGGCACATTCATTCCACATGCCTGACACTAGAGAACAGCTGGGTGAGGAGAGAAGGAAAAAGAACGAGAAGATAATTAATTATTATGCAAACACAGGAGAGAATGCAAGCTAGGGAGATGATACAAATCACTCTTTACACAGCAAAAATGGCCCAGAAACAAGACAGAGCTCAAGTCCCCAAACACAAACATGAGGCTGTCTGTGAGAGACAGGTCAAATCTTCAGCCAACAACAGAGGAACTGATAAATTCTTGTTTTACCTTACTAAAGACGTCCCCTCTCACACAGCTGAAGATACAAGGAAGGGAAGTTACTTTGAACTAAATTCTTTCCAGGAAGAAAAATCTAGTAAACTATGTTTAAACACACACACGCACACACACACACACACACACACACCCTCATTAGCAAAAACAATAACAAGAACACCACACCAGGAAGTAACCTCGTCAATTTAGAGTTCAAAGTAGGGAAGAAAAAAAAACTGGGACAAAAACAATTTGTTTAGCCTACACTTCAAGAAAACCAATACTTAAGATGTTTAGACAAAGGACAAATAGAGGCAGAACTCCCAAAAGGGAAAGCATTTAGAAAGATAAGGCCTGAGGCTCTAACAAGTGAATTCTGACCACCTAAAACACAGCAATCCTCTGAAGAAGAAACCAGGAGGAGGGGTGGTAGGGAGGGCTCGGAGCTCAGATATTAGAGGATGTGTCCAAAGACAAGAGCAACTGCCTCTAAGTCAGAGCAGACCCAAAGAGAGCAGCTCGGGCTTAGAAGAGAACAGACAGAGCTTGGGAAAACGCCAGAGCTACTCAAAGATGTCTTAAAACTGTATCCAAAGCTATGAGAAGATCCAGGGAAGAAACGGTCGCCTAGTGGAGACAGAGACTCTACTACACAAAAAGGGCAGAGGCTGGGAGGATGTTCACTGCATTACGTTCCATATTTCCTATCAAGGAGCATGCTCCTAAGGCTAGTAGAAGCAAAACGTTTACTTTCTCTCTTTCTCTTTCTGCTTCTCTTTCTCTCTCTTTCAACCTCAAATCCAAGCTAGACCAAGAACTAACATAAATCACTCAATAATGAATAAATAAAAAGATTCCGATCTTAGAAGAATCATTTCTCAGGATACAGAAGAAACTGTGGGCTGATTTCAGAACCATGCCAGTGAGGACCCACAGGAAGAGGAGGTGGCACCACTCTGCTTCCTGGCAGCACACATTCCCTGGGTGCCCACTCCACTCCAGCACCAAACTAAGCACCTGGGGCTTCAGGGGTTCACAGTCTAGCCAAGAGGCAAAAATAAACAAAAGTGTTAATAAAAGGCCAGGCACGGTGGCTCACATCTGTAATCCTAGCACTCTGGAAGGCCGAGGCAGGTGGATTGCCTGAGTTCAGGAGTTCGAGACCAGCCTGAGCCACAGCAAGACCCATCTCTAAAAATTGTTGGGCGTTGTGGCGGGCACCTGTAGTCCCAGCTACTTGGGAGGCTGAAGTAAGAGAATCACTTAAGCCCAAGAGTTTGAGGTTGCTATGAGCTCTGATGCCATGGTACTCCACCGAAGGTGACAAAGTGAGACTCTGACTCCCCACCAAAAAAAAAAAAATGTGTTAATAAAGTCTGACAACTAAGATGATATAAGGGACTGGTTTGGCATTTTTGTTTGTTTAAAATGTTTAAAGCAGCATTTTTCAACTTGTTTTATCTCATGGCTCACTTGAACCTATAGTTAAACTTTCGTGGTATACTTAAATTACATTGATCAAAAAAAGTTTAAAAAAAAAAAAAAGAATATACTCACTGTGCTTTAAATGTCTTTCAAAAATAATTTAATTAATCTTTAAAAATTTTCATGACACACCTAAGATCCTCTCACAGCACACCAGTGTGCCAAGACACACAGGTGGAAAATCACTGGTTTAAAGGGGAAAGGAGAAACAGGATAAACTGCTCGACTTTACATCTGTCTCTGGCAAAGTTGTAGGACAAATCGTGAACGAGACCATCACAACCCAGCCTCCGCTCCCTGAGAAGCCGTCGCAAACTAATTTCATTTCCTTGTTAGCAGAGTTACTAACTTACAGACCAAAGGAGTGCCAGACTTCTAAAAGGTACATGGACAAAGTCTCCTGCCAGACCTTTGGGATGACAAAGAAAAGAGGGAGTGGGACAACAAACCAGTTGGTAATATTTGCAGTTGTTATAAACGCCTGATAATAAAGCGTTGTCTCATGGATCTAGGACTGGCTGCTGCACATGCTCCTGGATCTCAGTAAAAGGCAATGACATCACCATCTAGCCAGGCTCCCAGACATAAATCTCAAAGTATTTATCCTCAGCCTCTCTCTCTCTTCCTCACCCACACAACCAATTCAATATTTTTCTGGGAAGATCTCCCAGATGCGTCTTCCCTTTTCCGGTCTTACTGCCACATAGTTGGGTGCACCCCCTTTTCTCTTGGGTGCTATCTAACTGCTTCCTACATGGGAGACTTACTCTGTTCTAATATAAGCCAGTCACCTTCTGAAACACAAATCTGAGCAGGACAATTTTCTTCCTTAAACTTCTCCACTGGCTAATAGGATAAAATCCAAATTCCTTCACTTGGTCTTCCCTAATTCCTACCCGTATCATCTCCACCCTCAGCTCCCATCACACCCCTACACCTAAGCTACACCGAACTTCGTGCCGGCTAACAGGACGAGCCTTTTCATGACTTCAGGTCTTTGTACCCTTCAGGGACCAGCACAGAGTCACCTCCTCTGTGAGGCCACTCTGACCACTTCCGGGCAGGGTTAGCGTCTCTTCCTCTCTGTTCCCATAACTCTGTTGAAGTCCTACTTCAGCACACCCCTGTGTTATTTATAAGACGACATCTCCTCCCACTATAGACCATGTACCTCTGGGAGGCTGGGACAGCGTCTCGATAAACTTTTGATTCCAAATCCGAAACCCAAACATGGCATTTAGAAGGTACCCAATAAACATTTGCATATTGACTAAAGTCACAGAACACTTCCAGTGGCAAACCAAGGAATACAGTCCCAGCTTTTTTTTTCTTTCTTTCTTTTTTTTTTTAGAGACAGAATCTCACTTTATCGCCCTCAGTAGAGTGCCGTGGTGTCACAGCTCACAGCAACCTCCAGCTCTTGGGCTTAAGCAATTCTCTTGCCTCAGCCTCCCCAGTAGCTGGGACTACAGGCACCCCCCACAACACCAGCTATTTTTTTTGTTGCAGTTTGGCCAGGGCCAGATTCAAACCTGCCACCCTTGGTATACGGGGCCAATGCCCTACTCACTGAGCCACAGGCACCGCCCTAGCTTTTTTTTTTTCACCAAAAAGCTCCTATCTACTCTAACTGAAGACAGAGTAGACAGAAAGCTTGTCAAACTTGTAAATCACAAAAAAATAAAAAAATTAAAAGGGGGGAGGGGATAGTCAGGGTGCTAGGTAGATTTTTAAAATATCAGCACAGGAGCAAATATGGGCCAAAACTAACCAAAAAGTCATGTGCAGAGATTTTTCTCAAGTCACATCCATATAACACGAGTGAGAAAAAGGACTCTGAAGCCAAGCACCTGAGGGAAGTACCACTCCCTCTAATTAACTAGCTGTGGAACCCCGGGGCAAGTTTCCTAACCTTACACCTCCAATTTCCTTGGCTCCAGTATTCCTCCAGTATTCTTATAATACAGAGATAATAATAGTACCTACCTCAGAGGGTTGTTGATTGATTAATAACAATAACATAACTGCATTGAGAGTTGTGCCTAGGTCAATAAACTTTTATTATTTGTTTTTGTCCTTAAAAGCTGCTTCTAAATACAGGAAAGAGGTGTAAAACATTTGTTTATAAAAAGGGGTTCTGAAATTACACTGCCCTAAGTTCAAACACCAGCCCTAAGCTCAGTAGCTTAAACTTACTCATCCATCAAATGGATCCTATAAAAATATCTGCCTAAGATATTCACTTTAGGCTCAGCACCTGTAGCTCAAGCAGCTAAGGCACCAGCCACGTACACCAGAGATGGCGGGTTCAAATCCAGCCTGGGCCTGCCAAACACTGACAACTACAACCAAAAAATAGCCAGGCATTGTGGCAGGCACCTTTGTTCCCAGCTACTTGGGAGGCAGAGGGAGGAGAATCGCTTAAGCCCAGGACTTGGAGGTTGCTGTGAGTGGTGATACCACAGCACTCTACCCAGGGTGACAGCTTGAGGCTCTGTCTAAAAAAAAAAAAAAAAAAGATACTCACTTTAGCATTATTTTAAATTGGGGGAAAAAGTGGAAATAAACTAAGTATCTATTAATAGAAATCTGATAAATTAAATTATGGCATATCCATTCCATAAAATAATATGCAGTTATCAAAAAAAACGAGGTAGATCTAGATATCCAAATTCCAAAGTTATTCACAAAGATAGTCTTCCAAGCAAAAACAAGCTACAACTTGACATACATAATCTGATCCCATTTTTATAAAACGTTTTCCAGAAGAACAAGAAAAGAAGGAATATGTCTATGTGTGTTCACTCACACTTTTGTAAATATAGGCAGCTCTTGCTTTGCAACAGTAATGCAGACCTATCAAAATGACCATGTAAAGCAATCTAATTCATCAATGGGGAAAATTATGATTGTTCTATGAACTTTAAAATTTTGTCAAAACATTAGACATGTTACTGCCAAGTTACAAATGAATAAAGAAATAAAAAAATAGTAAAACTGGGGCGGTGCCTGTGGCTCAACGGAGTAGGGCGCCAGCCCCATATGCAGGAGGTGACAGGTTCAAACCCAGCCCTGGCCAAAAACTGCAAAAAATAATAATAATAATAAAGTTAATATTTATATCTTATACTGAAATCTAAGACATAGGAATCCCTGAGAATGAGTTTTATCTCTTAGTAAAAAGCTTATCTAGAACAGTTTGAACAGTGCTTGCTTTCTTCTTGTTTAACATACAACATGGAAGGGCGTCTTTTATATGCCTACACAAACTGTCATACTCCTAAGTTTACTCCTAAGCTTGGAGGTTTTTATCCTCTGTAGCACTTTCAACGTTGTGAAACACCTCCAAGAGAGCCTTTGTGAAGTTTTTTCCCCCCCATTGTCACTTCCTCTGAGACCTCTTCAACCTTTTCTCATCAAAACCACTTTCTCCAGGGATGTCAGCATGTCACCTTTAATTAGTTCCCCTGGATGCTGGCTACACATGTTAGTCCTGCAGGGTGACAATGTTGACATTCCCATAGTCATGTATTTATTCTGTAATTCCATTACATTTGGCTCAGATTTCACTTCCAGCATTACTACACTTCCACTTCTTTGCTGAAATTTCACTTTTGTTGGCCGATACCCTCTATCATTGTCCAGTTTTGCAAAATGTCATGAATTTCTCACTAGGAGACAAGGAGGCAACACAACTACACACTTTCCTGTCTGTGTGAAGTGAACAGATGGGTAGTGACCATAATGAGCATCTGTTATGTACATAGTGATTGGTGGACTGAAAGCTAACAGCAAAGTTTGTATTATATACAATTACTCAGAGTTAATATACCATGGCAACTGAAATTTGAGCCATGCTGTTGGGGAACTGGTGTTATTTAACTAATCCATGACAACTGAAATTCATACAGTTTAGAACCATGAAAAATTAGGAATGTAAGGAATGTAATCTGGAAGTATATACACCAAAGAGCTAATACTGATTACC
This sequence comes from Loris lydekkerianus, assembly GCA_963574355.1. NCBI lineage: Eukaryota > Metazoa > Chordata > Mammalia > Primates > Lorisidae > Loris > Loris lydekkerianus. Next base: position 26,473 of record CAUYPK010053161.1, on the reverse strand, counting down.
CTTCAGGAAGAGCTATATTATTTAAATATTTTTCTCAGAGACTAGGGTCTACACCCTGATATTGTGGCCCTCATCCCCCATGGAACACCCACCAATGTCTGAAGACATTTTTAGTTGTCACAACTGGGGGGGTGGGCAGATGGTTGCAACTGGCATCTAGCAGGTAAAGGCCAGGGCTGCTGCTAATTCCTACAACGTACAGGACAGTCCCCCACAACAAAGACTTGTCTGGTCAAAAGGGTCAATACTGCTGAAGCTAAGAAACCTTGTTTTATATCAAAGAGTTTTTGTTTAGTCAATTTTAATAGCACCTTTCTCATCATGTGGTGGCAAAGATTAAATGAGGAAATGGCACACAATAAATGCTATTAACATCAGAGGCTGTAGATGACTGTAAGCTGAATGAGTTATCTTAACAAACTTAAATCTGTGGCATATTTACAAACACTCACTCATCTGGTCTAATGCCATGATGTGGCTGCCAAAAAGTTAACATCACCTTCAGTTCATTGGCAGATCAAGTACCGAGACCAAGACAGGAATCCCGATCCATCCACACTGATCACATCTAGAATCTAGCACTTAGAGGCCGGGTGTGATGGCTCACGCCTATAATCCCCAGCACTCTGGGAGGCCAAGGTGGGTGGATTGCCTGAGCTCATGAGTTCGAGACCAACCTGAGCCAGAGTGAGACCCCATCTCTAAAATTAACAGGATGCTGTGGCTGGTACCTATAGTCCCAGCTACTTGGGAGGCTGAGGCAGGTAGATAGATCACTTGATCGCTTGAGCCCAAGAATTTGAGGTTGCTGTGAACTGTGGCGCCACAGCACTCTCCTAAGGCCAACAAAGTAAGACTCTATCTCAAAAAAAAAAAAAAAAAAAAAAGAAGAAGAAGAAGAATCCAGTACTTAGTTCTGGGCAACACATAAGAAAAAAATATTAAACTTCCAAAGGAGGATAACCAGGATATAAAAGATCTGAGAACTATGACACATGAGAAACAGTTCAATAAACTGGGGTGACCAGCCTGAAGAAGAAAAACCGCAAAGAAGCAACTGAGGGACTGAAGTGATAACAGTTCTAAAATTCTACAGGGCTTCACAGAAAAGGGACTAGATTCGATTTGCCACATGTGGTCCCTCAAGGGAAAAATATCAGGAGCCTTCCCACAATAGTAAGAGCCTTGTAAGGTAGTAAGGTCTCCAGCCCTGTAAATATGCAAGTGGAGAGCACCAGGTGGACTCTCAAAGGGATCCCCACACTGGGCAAGACTAAAGGGCCTTATCGCTGGGTGCAATTTCTGGGTGCAAAGCACGAGAGGGCAGGGCAGAAAGTGAGAAAGGAACAAGAAGGAACAGCCTCCTAGAACCCAGCAGCTACACTCCTAGGTATTTAATCAAGAAAAATGAAAACATTATGTCCACAAAAAGACTTGTGCAAGAATGTTCATAGGAGCTTTATTCATTATAGCCCCAAGCTGAAGACAACCCAAATGTTCATCAACAGGACAATGGACAAATTATATCTACATGAGGGAATACTACTCGGCATATAAAGGAACAATTACCGGTACGTGTCACCACGTGGACAAACCTCATATGAGGTTTCAGAACAGGAAAAATTTATCTATGGTGAAAAAAACATCAGAGCTATAATTACCTGCGAGGGTAAGTGTAGGAATGATTAGGAAGGACCATGGGAGAACTTAGTAGGGTAATAAAAGTTGTTGTTCTACATGTGAACAGCGGTTAGGGTTGCCCAGATAAAGGCACTGAGCAAAACTTATCAATGGTACTTTAAGAGTTGTGTGTTTCACTGTTAAATTTTACCACTAAAAAGCAAAACAATGCATGGACAAATATTGAAATCTAATCAAGGCCTATATACGCTGAAATGTTTGGGGGTAAAGGGCGCTGCCACCTACAACTTACTATGAAAAGCATCCCCTAAATAAGGTGGACTGGTAAATGGATAAAAGAAAGTGACCTGGAAAAGCAAATATAGTCAAAGACTAACGGTAGAATCTAGCGGTTGGGTAAATGAGCATTCGCTATACATTCTTTTGAGTTTGCTGCACATCTGAAATGTTTCATAATAAAAAGTTGTGGGGAGGAGGAAGTAAGAGCAGGTGGGAGCACCACAAGAGAAACAAGAGGTGGCTGGGAGGTCAGGGAAGGAAAGTGCAAGGGGAAGAGGAGGGCTGGTTTCAGCCAACACAGGGCCTCTCAAGGGCAGAATTGCAAAAGGCCAGGCTGACCTGGGAACAGGCAATCTTAGCACAGTTACTGTCATAAGTTCTTGTTCCTAAGGGACCAGCTCTATCACTATCTGACTGTGTGGGTCTTGCCCCTCTCTGGCCTTGCTATAGGGATCAACATATTATGAAGGGATCAGCTAAAAGGATCCCTTATATGTTCTGACAGTCTACTATTTCCACCCAGCACCTGTGGAAACTACTCTTCTAGGTAGGAACCAAGGAATGCACAGATGCGATTAAAGCTTCCACGAGCTCCCATCGGTTTCACATAGGCAAAAGGCAAAGAGCCTGCTGTGTATCCATGTGTCCTCAAAGAAAGGGCCGGGGTATAAGCAGGCTCTCCACTGTCTGCATGTGGACTGTCCACTTTACTGATTAGCCATAACAGTCCCCCCCCCCCACGCACACACACATCTCCACAGCAGTTCTCTGGGGCACCGAATCTCAGTGCCAATATTATTTCCACCTGAAGCACCTTAGTGGAAACTAGGGGCACAGAGAAGTGTGGATGTTCACCAAGGTTACTCAGCCAGCTGGTAGCAGAGTGAGGACTACAACCCAGACCCTCAGTAAGCCATGTGGACTCCCCAGAAAAGCACCGGGGACCTAGGGGCCCCTCCTGAATTCCAGTGCCTATACCCAGCCCCTCTTTCTCTGCCTTTGCCAATCTGGTTTCCAAGGAAATCAGAGAATGTAGAGCTTCTGGCACTAGATTTTAAAGACAAAGGGGAGATAGGTCTGTTTCTTAAACCAAACACCACCAACTGACAAACTGAAAACAACCTTCTGGCAGGACTTCCTTCCCACCATTCTCCCTGGGGGTGATGGGGTTAGGACAGGCTACTTAGAGGTCAAGACTCAGAAACAGGAGTCCAGAGGAAGTCTCTGGGTTGGTTGCCTGGGAGTGAGGAATTCCCCACTCCTGGCCTGAACTGGGCCTGCCACCTAGGGAAATCTGGGAATCTCATCACGCAGGACACAGGACACTCTGCCTAAGCCCAGATGTGCAACAGCTGCAAGCAAGGCCATGACAGGAAACAGAGGCCTAGCAAAGAGAGAAGAGAGTAAGGGTACAGTACCATCCCGCCCCAACCGCATGCCTACCCACCTGCTAGAATCACACATGCCTGCCCAGCTGATGGGGGATGTCAGAACCACAGGCGAGGGGAGAACAAAGATACGAATGGGGCTCAGACGCTGCCCTGCCTTCTGGCCTTGAGGGACAGCAGGTAAATGCTTAGCACTCACTGCCAGGACCTAGAAAGAGGACATCTGAAGACTCTTCGGAACAAGTAAAGCCCCACCCAGAGGTAAGAAAGAATTTCCGTAATGAGCAATTTGTCCAGAAGTGGCCTGAATGTCTTTCCCAGCAGCAGTGATGCATTCCCAGCTGATGGGGGAGGAGGGAGTCATCCTGTCCTCTATCCCCTGCTCCCAGGCCTTCTCCAGCCTTGCCCCACACCCACCACATGGAGAGCTCAGCAGTTCCTGGCAAGGGCTGCCTCCCTGAGGGCCACAGCAGGCTCATGGGGATCAGAGCTGCTGGTCCCTCCAGAGACCTGGAGCCTGGGAGTCTTCAAGTACAGCCCCAGTTGGCGGCAGCAGCTAACACTCCTGCTTCCCAAACCAAGGCCGGGCCACCCAGACTTCCCAGGGGAGGGAGGTGGTCCACTGACCACCTAGCCTTTCTCCATTAACAAAGGGCAAGAAATCAGAGGGTTCAGGGCCTCTGTGGCTATGGCCAAGGAAAGGCAGGGAGGCAGCCAGAAGCACTAGGAGATAAAGGACACCTCGCCACTGCTTTAGACTAAATCCTCCAGAGGGTCAAAAGGGGGAAAGCAGCCCCTTGAAATTCAATCAACCAACCAATCAAATGAACAAACAAAAATAGGAAATCCTGGCTTTGTTCCAAGTGGAGAATCCAATGAGCCCCCCCCCCCCCCCCCGGCACTTCTCTGGGGGCTTGCGTCTGCTGGACCAATCCCTCCTATCCACCTCCGGCTACCAACAGTCTGAAAACAACTCCAGTCAAGATTTTCAAATTTTAAAACTTCACTAACTTCAGTAAATCTAGTTTATAACTCTGAACTCTTCCTTAAATACGAACCAAAATTCCTTCATCTCAGTTCCCCTGGGTAATCGAAAGTTAAGTGTCTCCCTGACCCGGCCCATCCTCCAGAGGCCCTTCGGTTTAGTGGAGAGGGCAGAAAACATCCAGTCCACCTGCTTCTTCTTGGCGGTCCCCTTGAGGGGCAACACAACCTCCCCCACTGGAAAAGAATGAAAAGAGATAAGGGAGCTAAATCTCATTCCCCTCCACTTCCAAGATTAGCAAGCAGCTGCTTCCAGAACCCCTCCCTTCTCCAATACTGAGAAGCTCCTAGCAGGTTGGGCCTCAATCAGGAGTGTCCGCTGACTGCTCCTTCACCCCCCACACCGCAAACTGCTGCTTCCCAGGCATGACAGATGTAGTTGCTATTGAGTATTTTCAAGCCAGGACAAAAGCTTTTCCAGAAGCACAAAGCCAACAGGGATGCAGACAGTGCCGACTTCAATAGAAGCCACCTGCCGGGGCCCTTCCCTGACACCCCCCACCACACACAACCTCTCCAACCTGTGTCGACCCAGAGTCAGGTGACTTCTTCTCTGAATCACTGGTCAGTTCTCCCAGAGCAAGGAAATTGTATTGCCATTTCTCAATAGTATTCCTTAGGATGTTAGTAAGTGATAAGTAAAAAGAGTCCTATATATGTTATAAACACTAGGTTAAACAAAGTTGAACAGATTCTTTTTCTACAGAACTTCTCAAAGCCTTTAATATGGTAAGATGTGCTGCAGACTGCTCCCCAATTCGTGTGGTCACAGAGCATCGGGGGACTGGCATGATGCTTGGTGAAATAGACGGTTCCTTCCTCGTGTTCAGCCAGTCCCCTACTCATAGTTCTTCTACCACGTGGGGTATATAAGAAATGCTTTGCTCGCATGTTTTCCTCTTAATAAACTTACAGTAAACCAATAAATGGACGGACTAACCACACACACACACACACACACACATGCACAGTATCTTCCTTATTCAGTTCAAGAGGTAATAAAGCTTCTGCAGGCTCAGCTGCCAAGCACAGTGGTTACGGCGCCAACCATATACACTGAGGCTGGTGGGTTCGAATCTGGCTCAGGCCAGCTAAACAATGACAACTGTGACAAAAAATAGCCAGGTATTGTGGCAGGCCCCTACACTTCCAGCTACTTGGGAGGCTGAGGCAAGAGAATGGCTTAAGCCCAAGATTTGAGGTTGCTGTGAGCTGTGACGCCACAGCACTCTACCAAGGGTGACATAGTAAGACTCTGTCTCAAAAAATAAATAAATAAATAAATAAATAAATAAATAAATAAATAAAAATTTAAAAAAATAGGGCAGCACCTGTGGCTCAGTAGGTGGAGCACCAGCCCCATATACTGAGGGTGGTGGGTTCAAACCCAGCACTGGCCAAATTGCAACAAAATAATAGCCGGGCGTTGTGGCAAGTGCCTGTAGTCCCAGCTACTCAGGAGGCTGAAGCAAGAGAATCGCCTAAGCCCAGGAGTTGGAGGCTGCTGTGAGCTGTGACATCACGGCATTCTACGTAGGGTAATAAAGTGAGACTCTGTCTCTATAAAAAAAAAAAAAAAAAAAAAAAAAAAAAAAAAAATTAAAAAAAATAAAGCTTCTGTAAAGATCATTAAAACTTTATTAAAGGGGGGAGGGCGCCATAGCTCAGTGGTTAGTGCACTGGCTTCGCACATCAGGGGTCATGAGTTTGAACCTTGCCTGGGCCTGATTAACAAGCAAAAAAAAAAAAACTTCATGAAAGGAACTGAACCCATTCACATCCTTCAGGCCAGCCTGGGCTGTGGATCACCCAGGGACCTCCTGATGAGCCAGCTGCTTTTATTCCCTTATCAAGTCCTCCGTTACCCCAGACCTTACCCACTGTTTTGCATTTGGTTATGAGGGTAACTGGGTGACTGCATTCAATACACTGTTCACATCTACAGTCAGTGAGAAGTCACCACCTTAAGCATCACATATGGTTTGGTGAGCTCAGCTACCACTGCCAATGTTCCAGCAAAGAAACTGGAAAGGAAAAGTAGGGAAGGCTGACCAAGCTTGACCAGCAAGGAGGCCTCGGGACACTCCCCACTCAAATGACAAGTGGACAGGAAATAATGAGTGGAAGACTCTCAGACACTGCATTAATCTTCAGAATTTCCCAGAAGGTCTAGTACTTTTACATGAGACCTATACCAAATATTCACTTGCATCTGAAATTAGCACCCCTCATCACCCCCAAGGAAAAACTGTCAGACTCTAATGTGGGGTCATATACTGTGTACCCTGGGGTGAACTTGTGGCTCCTCCAGCAGCCTCTGTGATTTCTGGGGCTTTTTGCTTCATTCATAATGAAGCAGAGCCTGAAAGGGTGCCTTCCACGGACCTCTGCACAGCCAAGCACAGAAGCAAGCAGGCACACCCACCACCACCATGACAAGCTGCTGGGCAACCTCGAGCCCCGGGCCCTTCACAGGAACCTCTGTCTCTTCAGCAGGGTCCCCTCGTTCTGAAGCCGCAGACTGTTCCCAGCATGCATGCTTCAGCAGAGAAAGAGATTGTGGTCAGAGTCTGGGGACCATCAAGAGGCTGGGGAATTCCTCGTATTCTGATTCTGACCTAGAAAGGAGGGGGCCCTGATGTCAGCCCCAGCAGCATCAGAAGAAAACACGATGAGATATCATCAGGCAGTTCTGAATAGTCACTGCTAACCACTGAACACAACTGTGCGCTTTATCACCTTAGGAAAAAGCGAAGAATTTATTCCTACCCTATTTTCCCAATTTCTCTTCTTGCCCATTTGGGAAAATTAGTCCAATCAATAGAAACTGGGAGGAGAAGAGAACATGGACAGCCCTCCCTAGGGGAGCCTGCCCCACCTCAGAGAAAAGAAGCATGAAGGTCCCCTTTCCTGCTTTCACTAATGTCCACCCCCAGGCCTCTCCCCTTGCTTCTCAAGTCTCAACTTCAGTTCCACTCATTATCGTATTTATCTCCTCTAACTGGGCAGGGTTATATTTGGAAGTAGCTGCTCCTGAAGCTGACACTTTAATGCCTGATTTTTCTAACTGTATTGTTTAAGTACAGTTTTGCCTCTGAAGCAGCCAAGCCTCACACCCTGCTTGTTTTATCAGCTGTTAAACAGCACTTTTCTCATCACCTCCAGGCCACTGGGAGTAAGAATGCTGCTGCTGGGAAGGGGGCGCTAGCTCCTTTGTGGCAGCCTTACCAGATTCCAAAAAAATGACAACCAGGCAAGCACCACACTGTGGATAGATAGGTAACTTTCCTCCGAGTGTCAGGTGGTATGTTTCCACGTGGGAGCACCACGTGGGAGTGAGGAAAACCCCTTATCCTCAAGGGGCTCAGTCTAGCAGGGGAGCCTGGTAGGCAGAGATGGTGATTGAAGTTCATAGCAGTCATGTAGGCAATACAAACCGCCACTCTGCAGAAGTTGGGTAATTCTGCCTGGAGTTGGGGGAGACTGGTAAGTAAAATTCTCATATGAGCCTCGAGGGATGAATACAATTCTACCAGAAAGGATACAGAAGAATGAACAAATGGAAGGCCCAAGAGAAGACAGGGAAGCAGACGAACACACAGCTGAGTGGGAAGCAGTGATCTCCCAGAAAGGAGCAGGTGGAAAGGATGGTCACACCAGCTTGCTTGGACTCCACGTTTAAGAGTTGGAGCTTTATTCTAGAGGTGAGGGGAGGCTACCAAAGGTCTCTAAAGAGAAGTAATGTTTGTGGTTATATCTGATAGGAATGGATGGCTGAGTCTCTCAATGCCTCTGAAGAAAACCAGGTGGTGCCCTCAAACAGCAAGCACTGATCTTGCAGAGGAACAGGGCTCCTCCCCGGGAGCAGAGCACAGAGAGGCAAAGGCACACGTGGCTGTGTCGGGCTCCACGGAGATTCAGACCACTCCTCCATCACTCAGCAAGGCTGACAACTGGGAGGCTCCTGGGAATGATGCGTCTCCCTAGAACCCGTGGCAAGTCGAGCACTCTTAACACACCCTGATACGGGAGGCAGGGCCCACAGCACAGCTATGCTCCAATACCTGCTGAAGGCTGAGAGCAGCGACTGAGGTGATGTTCCCATGAGGCTCTACAAGATGCAATGAGTGTCAATGGATTTCACAAAGTCAGGAAACCAAATTTGGGACTCAATAAACACAAAATTTTAACCATAGTGTTTTTTTTTTGTTGTTGTTGTTTTTTTAATGCTCCCTCTCTAGCTGCTGCATGGAAAAGAGATTTGTTAGAGGGGTGAGTACAGATGATGTCAGCCCTAGAAGCATCAAAAGAAACAGGAAAACCAATGAGAAGGCTGCCCAGCAATCCCGGTATCTGATGATGGTGGCCAGACCAGGCAGTCCAGATATATTCTAAAGGTAGGACACTAGTCAGGGCTCCCAGAAAGATTAGATATTGCTTTATTTCAGTTTCACAGCCCCTCTCAGAGGTGGGGATACTTATTCTCATTTTGTTTATTTTTTGAGATAGGGTCTCACTATATTGCCCAGACTGGTCTTGAACTCCTGGCCTCAAGCAATGAGGTTGTGATCCCAGTCTCCCAAGTAGCTGGGTTTACAGGCACACATCACTGCCCCTGATAATAGCAATTTTCTTTCTTTTTTTTTTTTTTATGGTAAGGCTTTCTTAAAGGAGGATAACGTCACTCATCGCTAGAGGAATTTAAGCATAGGTTACATAGATCAGTGGTTGCCAAACCCAGATAATTATCACTTAGGGAGCACACTAAAAACACACATTCCTGATTACCACCTCTGTGGAGTCTTGAACACAATACAATACAAAGAGGGGTGCCCAGGAATCTGTATCTTGAAATGCTACCCACAAGCAATTCCAATAGTCATCCTGGTTGGGAGCCATTGTGCTAGATGACCACCTACCTAAAGGAGGGAGTCCTAAACAAGACAAACTAAATACTTTTTCGGATCATTTTATAAATGATTATCTTCTAGTTGTCTTCTTTCCTGGGCCTCAAAACCTGTCATCCTCATGCCCTTCCACAAATCCCCTTCCAGCTGTGATAAATCTTTACCAAGGTATAGAGCCATCATATTAGAATCCTGCACTAAGAGAATGTTCTAGAATGGGATGTTCTCTGTCTGTGGGGCACAACACTGAAGCACTAGCTGACTACTGAGCACTTGAGATGTAGTTAATGCTACCGAGAAACTGAATTGTAAATTTTCCTCAATTTTAACATAAATAGCCATATGTAGCTAGTGGCTACCATACTGGCCAGTTTCCTGTGAAAGAGGGCTATGCATTCGCTATCCAGGCAAACAAGCAAATTCTGGCCCCCCTCACCCTATCTGAGCTCATCTCTAGTCTGAAGAGACCTACTTGACGATAGGGAGATCAAATTCAAAGAAAACAGCAGAAAAGGAGGAACTCTGTGTCAACCCTATCAGAGCTAACAGGTACAGAGAACAAACAGCCTGGACAAAAACTCTCACCCCTAAGGACACTGCCCTTTTCCACTAGGAAAAGCAATTACCAACAGCAGCCTTCACCCCATCCTGGGCACCCCTGATGCCCTGTGCCATTTCTCAGCTTCCTCAGAGCAAGCAGCCCTCATTCTCAGGGATGACCTAGAACATCCCTCACTCAACTAAATAAAGCTGGAGTCTCAAAGCTGGATGGTACTGGAAATTTTGGCTATATTGGGATACAGCAATCCAAGAGATAGGAAAGTAATCTCAGGGAAGGAAGGAAAGAAAGGTGGTTGTCATCAGAAAAATACACCAAAAAAAAAAAAAGAAAAGAAAAGAAAAATACACCATCTGTACATTTCTAAGCACAGCTGGATTCTTGCCCAGCTACCACACAAGGGCCAAAATCAAATGTGACTCAGGACTCCAGATTAACACATGTAATCTTCCAGACTGATTTCTGCCTAGACACACACTCTGAATCTCCCAACTAAGTGGTTATACCTGCATTAAGAGACAAGTATCGCTTCAACCTTCTGATACCAAATGAACACAGACCAATGCAGCAGCAAGAGACGCCAGGTGGGTGTGAGGAACCACCTGTCGTCTTTGAAGAGCTCTCAGTATCGAGGGAGAGGTCACCAGCAACATTCCAGGTTTGAGTTATTGAAACAGATCTCTCTTGCATGGAGGACGATGGAGAAATGCTCTATCAAGATTCCCTCCATGCAAGTCATGGACAACTTTCCTCTTTGGAGACACACATTGCCCAGCCAGAGACACAATGTCTCAGGGGAAACAGAGACTGGAAGGTGCAGGTGGGGACAGAAGGAGGAAACAAGACTAGATTTGCAAAACACTGACAGGGGAGGGGCAATAACCATCCATCACAGACTAGATACTTGCTCTGAGGTTTACTGGAAGATGGTTTTTCCCCCTCCTTACTCTATAAAAAGAAAGAAAAAAAAAAAAAAATGTTGCAACTTCCTTTGTCACAGCACATGCTCAGGAAGGGACCTGACTCATTGCTTCACATTCCCATCTGCACCAACGGTCGGGTGGGCTCCAACCTCTGCTTTCCCAAGCCCAGAGATGCAGGATGCAAGGATGGCCAGAAGTTGGGGCCAGAGACCCTCCCCGCCCCCTGTGTGCAGCCTGTCACTCTCCTCCCTAGGAGGCCAACCACAAGGACACAATTATTCAGAGCAAGAGAGAAGCCCTATGAGGGCCCCAAAGGAGTATAAAAAACACTCTGCTCTAGCCTCAGCCCAGCCATTTCTTTTTCTTGACTCCTTTGATTACCCTTCCTAACTCCTCCCTGGCTCTGTGCTACACAGTCCGTTAACATCCAGTCCCAAGCATTTCCTATTACCAGAAAGACTCCTGGGAGCCACCATCTCTCCCTCCTCAGCCAAACAAAAGATGGGGCCCCAATGCCATCCCTCACATCTCTCCTTAGAAACCAGCCTGCCAGTCATATTTTTGCCTGCACCCTCCCTGGAGTGTGTCACAGATGCATATGTTCATGAAGTATCCTTTCCCCACCTCAGATAGAGACCCCCTCTCACAATAAAGCACCCATAATGTGTCTCTATATCTTTTACTGATCACCTTGTTGCCCTAACTCTGACGCTTATCCAAGAATTAGACCACCTGGCCTACGAGGCTCAAATGGGACAATGTGTGAAAGGGTACTAACTGGATTGTGAGAAGTTTTTTGTTTTCATTCATTTGATACACACAGAGGTTCGCTCCTCCCCTAAACCATAAGTTCCCAAAGGCAGGGTCTACAACTTATTCTTATCCTTGTAGTAATTTGTACAAAATAAGTATTCTACAAATATTTCATCATGAAACATAAATTACTAGGTCATCTAAGTACCAAAACATAATGGAGTCACAGAGAATTATTAGACAGGTGATTGTGCGCTGTAAGGGGCCCAGGTTGGGAGTTAGACCCTCTTGAGTACTAATGGCCTCAGGCCTTTTCCCTTGCTATTCCGCTCCCCGCGCCCCCACCACCACATTCCTCCAGGACTCACTCACTCAGACAACACCTTCTCACCTTGTATAGTGGGTTAAGAAAGGACTTAATCCACTATACAAATCGCAACACTCAGCAGAGTATGCATGCATTCATTCCTGCTCTAAACATAAATTCCCTCCTTTATTTTCTCCTTTCTACCCATCACCATCTCACAAGCTGTGCCACTCAAGTGATTGTCTTCCCCTATAAGAATGTAAACTCTATTCAGGCAGGATTCTCTTTCATCTGTTTTATATACTAATATATCCCAGAAGCCTAAGATAATGCTTAGCACTTAGTAAGTATTCCATAAATAACTGCTAATGAATAAATTACCCTGAAAATGTTTCTTTTTCTTAAAATGGGACCTTTGATTCTGGAATATTATTTTAAAGATTAACAAGAGTGTAAGTAAAGCACCTATTACAATGCCTGATACAAAGTATCTCTTCAATAAAGACTTGTTATGAACCTCAGAAACCTTCAAAGAGTTGCTAAATTTCCAACAGTGATCTGAATGATAGAAGACTGTTTGATGTTATCAGTCTGCTGTTTTGCTCTATCCTTAGGGAAGTTCCAAAAGTCATTCTTGAAACTACTAATTAATTTTCTTGAGCAGTAAATTGCTTTGGATTTCAGAAGGGTAGAAAAACCTAAAGCAAATCCTGCTTAGTAAGGCAGGCGTCTTAATCTACTCTGCTAGAAAGAGTCATTGTTCTGAATTCCTCTCAGCTCAGATAGCAGAGGTATTAAAGGGTTTAAACCCAAGAGGACGACCCTGACTTTCCTTCCATTCTAGGCTAATTCTGCCATCTGGGTGTCCTGATGGCCAGTCAGCAGGGAATACAGGAGGCAGACACAGAGGAAAAATAAATGTTTATAAACACTGGCTGAGTGAATAAAAATACTGCAGCCAAGAGAAGAGTGAAATAACACTGTCCTACAGAAACTGAGGGCAGAGATGATGGTTCTCACTCACCCTTCAGGGCTCCCTGGGACCCAGGCTGGCCACTTCTTTCCCAACATCAGGTCACTTTCCCAACAGTGGGGATGCGGCAACAAGGATGAAGAAAGGAGTCCTTGAGGTCAAGTCTAGGCCCTTTGATTAGCAAATGAGGAAACTCAGAGAGGCACAGACAGGTTCTAGGACTTGCCAGGGCCACACAGGTCAAGTTCGAAGCCAGTTCTGAGTCTAGTCCAGTCTCAGGTTTTCTTTTTCATGCAAATCTGTAATAGCACAGAGTTGGGTGGCCTCACAAGGTTCGAATGTCTGACCCCAGTCCTGGCAACTTGATGCTCAAAACTGGTCCCTCTTAGAACACACAGGAATGAAACCAACAGATAGTAACATTGGATTGCATCTGTGTGTCTCTGCTGTGTCTGGAGATAACTAGAAAATGCCAAGAGCTGTAGGAAAGTTGGCAAGCTCCACATCTGTCCCTCCCTCAGTTAAAGTTCTCCGAAGGGCAAAAGGGTCATCTCCATAACTGAACAGGAAAAGGAGGGGACCTGGAACAGGGAGAAGGATGAGAAGCTTCAGTGGGAAACTGTGGTCAGGGCCCTTCTAAGAATGAGAACTCTGTTAGCAGAAATAGCAAGGTGCCTGCTTGAGTCAGCAGATCCGTGTGGGTGGAGGGAAGAAATGCCCAGAAGACTGTCCTCAGAGTGGCTTTTGAACAGACAGGAGGAAGAACAGAACAGACACTTAGAGGGACCTTCACTCTACCCCTGGCTCAGTCTCAGAGCGCCCAGCCTGATTCTGCCCCACCCCCAACCCTAAGGATGACTTCTCTTTATGTAGGTAGCATCTGCTATAATTCAGTTATCACACCTTCGTGAGGCAGCAAGCATAATGCACAGTGCCAAAATACTCTATGAATTTTTTTAAATGAGGGCATATGGTCACTATGTGGAAATAAGATACAAAAATAATAAAGAAGTGGGTTTTCAGAGAATTTACAATCCAATCCAGTATCTAAATGAGTACTTTGTACGTGGAGAAATGCATTTAAAATGTGAAATAAAATAAAGAGTATCTTGGCAAGTTTGACAGGGAGGGATGGGAATACCCATTTCTGATGTGAAAGGCTTCGGAAGAGCAGCATTTGCGCAGGACAGAATAAGTAGGTATAGAAGGGGGAAGGGCACGAAGAAGCTACAGATGGGTGGATGCAAACGTGTGGGGGTGGGAAGGCAGAGCCCTTTACAGAAACTACTTATAAAGCCAGTTAAGTTGGGGGAAAAAACGCATTCAGAAAAAAACCAACTGGGGCCAGATCTAGGAAGGATTTGGACATATCCTGTACTTGGCCTTAAACGACATGATCAGAGCTGGGCTCTGGCAATCTAACCCCCCACCACACATTTAGGGGCAAGACCTTCATTCCAAGGCTGAGGGTTCTCAGAGCTGGTCCTGAGTTTTGACTGCCCATCCCACCCCCGCCCCAACTACTCTCTCTGTTCCTGTTCACTAGTTATACCTCAAACCTAATTTTATTTTCTTTTAAGGAATTTAAGCCCAGATACCAAATGAAGTCCATGAAGTCAAAACAGTTTGTGACTCAGGAGAGAGGGCACTGCCACCCCTCTCTTCCTCTTCCTCTTTGAAAGCACAGGTCCCTATGAAGTCACTGAGAACCCCAGGTAGGCTCTGCTGGGAAGGACATGGTGCCCGGGAGCATGGCTGGAGAGGGAATAAAGCACTCAGCAGTGCATCTATAAGTGCAGCATTTACAAAGCTAATTTCTTCCTGCGGCCTTTCCTCTACCAGAGTCATGGCACCAGTATGGAGAGAGGGAGGACAAAAGGCACAGGACGGCCCCTTCCTAGGCTCCAGCACAGCAGAGCAGCCAGACTGCTCCCCAGCTCCAGGGGACACATGGTCTACTGCCAGTCCACCTGCATTCCTAGGATGCTCCAAGTTCCACACACGTGGCCTTCAGTGCCCAGGGCTCCTTCCCCTCCCCCGCCCCAAGACCCTTTGCACTTTGCACAAGCCAAGCTGTACAAGCCCAGCGTAAGGAGCAATCTGCAGATTGCTCATGTATGGAGGCAGCCCTTCTGCAACCCCTGTGAAGCCTGGCCTTTAGAATCCAACTCATCTTGTAGGAAGACAAGGAAGGAGGTTGGGATAGGGAAAGAAGAGAGGGGAGACAGCCATTCCAAGGACAGGGGCTCCTTCTATCAGAGTTAAAAATAAACTCTTAGCAACAACACCCAGCTCCTCCCCCCCAACAGGCCAATGGGCCTTGGCAGATACACCTCTCCCCCCATGGAGGAAATTGGAGAGATGGAAGAAGGCGGTCATGAAGACACAGTCTGGGTGTATAACTCCAGCTGAAGGCAGACAGCTCCCCCAAGTCCTACCTCGCAGCTCCTATCACTGTCCCTCATATAGACCTTTCCTCTAATACAAACTAATCCCAGAAAACAAGACACAGTACCCTCCTCCTATTCTGTGATTAGTACCAAAACCTAACCAGGAATTGAAAAAAATCAGAAGAGAATGGCAGGTCACCTGTAGGAAATACTCCACCCAGGGTCTCTCAGGGAAGCGCATATTCCAGCTCCCTGAGCCCTCTCCTCACCTTGCTCCGCGAGTTTCCAGGACCCTGGGCAGCAAAGAAAGGGCCACACCTCAAAGGACATAAATCAACACCTCTGCACTGTGCATTTAGGAGGTAGGAGAGACCCTCTCTGTGACATACTGGAGGTGGTTGAGCTGGCAGGGCCACAAGGGTCATGGCCTACCTCTGGAAGGAGGTCCCGAGAGCCAGGGCCCAGTTATTCTCGGAAGCCAGCAAGATGAAGTCACTCTTTTGAATGTAGTAACCTAAACCCCACACTGTGGATGCTGTGCATGTCAGTTAGGAACAGGGCAGCATTGCACGACAAGTAGCTTGCTCAGTCCCAGAGCAGAGTGTGCCCAGGCAAGCCTCCTCCTCATCCCCACAAACTTTCTGGCAGAGGCCTCCTTGGAGGTGGAGCCCAGAGGAAGCCGGGGCTGAGGGCGTGCACAGTAGAAGGTCTAATCTGCTCTGATGAGCTTGTTCACCCTCCTCTGACCCTTTCCCTACCGAGGAATGAACAAGAGCCTTTGTACACATAAATCTAGATAGCTGGAGACTCACCAACCACTGAGCATCTCCCAGCACAGAGAACAGTGAGTTCGCCCCAGTGCCTGCCAAGCTCAGGAGGGAAGAGAAAGGGGCAAGTAGGGAGAACACTGGTGAGAAGTGAGAGAAACAGCTCAGCAGTGTGGCACCGGGACAGCGGTCAGGAGCTGGCTGGGAGGGGGGACTGCAGCAGTGGCAGGTTTATTTTTAGCTGTTGGGGCTGAGGGGCTGAGGTAGGCCAGGCTGCAAACGTCTGGTATGGGCTGGAAGCCTCGTAACAATATGGATAATCTCAAAATGGCGGCAAAGTGATCAACTCCATCATCTGCCTATGAATGAGAGGCAGGGCAAGGAGCCCCACAGGAATGTGAGGCTGAAGCAGCTGGGGTGAGGGGACAATAGGTGGACCTCCTTCTAGGCCCTGTACCTCCCCAGGACTGGAGAGAGTTCACCTTTGCTTCAGGCTCAAAAGAATCATCATGGAGATAAGCCAGCCAGAAGCGTCAACAGTACAGCTCCCTCTGTTCCCTCATCTTCTCTGAACCAGATAAGGCTTCCAACAGGCAGCTGCTAGCTTCCGCCTCTGGCCACCACTCCGTACCTCCTGGATGAGTCCTACATGGACGCTGGCCATGGAGATGTCCGGAAATGTCCCTCAAGAATCAGATGCCCTTTCATATGACCCTTTTAGAGAGCTCAGGTTCCTAGCAGAATGAACACACAGCTTGGCCAGTCTCAGAGGGGAACATCAGATAAAAATATGGATTGACCTTGGGGCTATGTCCCAGCCTCTACCACCTGCTGGCTGGCACACAGAGGTGTTTACTAGATCAGAGGATACAAAGACCCCAAAAACTACATTGCTAGAGGCTGAGCCCACCTATATGCCCCATCCTACTGTGTGTCTCTTCTTCCTCCACCAAATCTGATGGCCTGGTACACCGGCCCCACAATCCAAACCTCCAGGGCTGAACCCACTGCTCTAACCTTGAGAAAGCAGGAAGAAGATGAAAGAGAACAGAGGTTACCAGGCATCCCCTTCTGTTCTTGCTTTCTTAGACTCCTGGTATCTCTTCTAACCTAGCCTGATCTGGGAGGCTAAGTAGTACATGGATGGAAATCCCAATTTCCTCATCAGGTCTGGGAATCATTCCCAGACTCTTACCTCACAACAACCCCTAGCTTATAACTATACCTTCGGGTGAATTAGAATAAGGCACCCCTTCGAACAGACTCAGACACATACCAAGAAGGCAAAGCCTGGCAAGATTTCAGCCCTCACTCGCCCCCTCACCAGATCCCCCTGCACACAGCCTGCACAACTAGTCACAGTGGCCATCAGATGTTCCACCTCTTGATGTGAGAAAGAAGCATGGGGTGGGGAAAATAAAGACATCATCCCTACCTCACACCCACCAAACTAAGATTCTGCTAATTACAAGGGAAGAGAAGATATACACCCCACTGAATTATACAGCCCTCTTCTCTGCTGAGTCACTAGCTGGAACACTTTCCAAGTCTTCATATGAGAGGAGCAACTGTCAGTGATGATTATTAATTAACTGGACACTAGCTGCACTGGAGCTGGGCAGGAAGCCTAGGAAAGGGCACCTATGCTGGCCCAAATACTGCTGATGGTCAGACCCAGAGCAAGCCAGCAAGCTACTCTGCCCTGGCCTCCTGCTCTGCCTTCTGCTGCCCACATTGCCAGTGCTCAAGGAGCTGCTAGAGCTGGCCCCTTGAGTACAGGGAGGCCTGGGACATTTAGCTGACCTACTCAAGGTCACATGATTAGGAAGTTAGGCAAAAAGACTGGAATTTTTTTCTCCTTTTTGCTTTCTTATCTAGTACCTAACCTATGGTAACAAGCTCATCTCTCCATATCTATAATCATGTGTGTGTGTGTGTGTGTGTGTGTATGTGTGTGTGTATCTTACAATATAAAATATCAGTACTTTCCTAAAGAGTAGAAAAGACACAGCAATCTAATGTGGGATGTGTCAGTGGTGTTTGGCCCCTTCTCCCTATGATGCTCTCATTTACAAGGTAACCTACGTCAAAAAATTGTAGCTGAAGGGAGAATGGAGCTCAGTTTTGCTCTGCCAGGTGTACAGTCTTCGAGTAACCAAAAAAAACAAAGGAACCCTGACCAAGAGCAGGTACCAGAGAAGCAGGTCCCTACCGTGCACTGGCCACAGAACCTTTCTGCACAGGCCCAGTCTCTTCCTCGGTGACATGGAAGGAGTTAAGAAAGAAGACAGAAGAGTGTGGACTCTAAATTGCTATGAGGTGTGGGTCCCTTTACCCCTGGGCCTTAAACCATTACCAAGAGCAGCTGCAGTTCCTTCAAAGAACAACTCTTCCCTGCCCACTCCCTTTCAGCCTACAGAACCACCTAGAAAGTCACACTACAGGGGAAAACGGAAAAAAGAGACCTCACGTGACCCTCAGAAGCACCTGAAGCAGAGCAGAGAGAAGTGTGACTCCTTATGCCCCAGACATCAAACCCCCAGGACCGAAGCCCAGCCCAAAAGCCCGTAGGGCAACTTGGGAATTGTGAAGTGGCTCAGTGCAGCCACTAGTGCCCTGGTCTTCCCCAGCTTGGCTGACATTCCTGCCGCACAAACCCTGACACTCCGAGGTTCTGCTGGTGAGGGGAGCTTCGACCTCTCCCCCAGCCCCAGAACGGCCAGGGATTAAGTCACCTCCTGCAGTGCTCAGGCTCCTCCTGGATCTCCTGCATCTACTTCTCAAGAAAAATCACCAACTATTAATGGCCCAACCCCTCAGGTTGCAAGAATGAGAAACATCTTCACCATGGATCCAACACCTTCATCCTCCCAAAAAGGGGGACTTTGTTTCCCTAGCGTCCTAGGGATCCTCAAACTTTTTAAACAGGGGGCCAGTTCACTGTCCCTCAGACCGCTGGAGGGACGGACTATAGTTTAAAAAAAAAAACTATGAACAAATTCCTATGCACACTATACATATCTTATTTTGGAGTACAAAAAATAAAACAGGAACAAATACAATCACACTGCCTCATGTGGGCCACAGGCCATAGTTTGAGGACCCCTGTGGGCATAGACATTCACCAGTATCTTAGGCCCTGAGGCTCTGGGATTTTTCTCTCCCCTCCTGTCAATCACTGATCCCAGATCTCAGCTGGTGATTATTTTCAAGCTCCATCACAGCCCAAAATTCACAAGTAAAAAAGACCAATGATCTGTACCAGCTTTGATGCTGCCTCAGTGGATGCCAAGAGCCTTGCTGCAATAGACTGGAGTCAGGACCAGGGGCAGAGCCCTTCTCCCAAGGGAGGCAGGACAGGGACTCTAAAAGCAGAAACCAGACCCTTCCCTTAAAAATCCATAAGCCTGGGCAGCACCTGTGGCTCAAGAAGTAGGGCGCTGGCCCCATATACCAGAGGTGATGGGTTCAAACCCAGCCCCAGCCAAAAATAAAATAAAATAAAATCCATAAGCCTGGCTTGGCACCCTGGCTCAGTTGTTAGGGAGCTGGCCACATACACCGGGGCTGGCAGGTTCGAACCTAGCCCAGGTCCGCTAAACAACAATAACAACTACAACAAAAAAATAACAGGGCGTTGTGGTAGGCACCTGTAGTCCCAGCTACTTGGGAGGCTGAGGCAAGAGAATCGCTTGAGACCAGGAGCTGGAGGTTGCTGTGCGCTGTGATGCCACAGCACTCTACACAGGGCGACAGCTTGAGGCTGTGTCTCAAAAAATAAAATAAAATAGAGGCTTGGGGCCTGTGGCTCAAGCGGCTAAGGTGCCAGACACATACACCTGAGCTGGCAGCTTCAAATCCAGCCCAGGCCTGCCGAACAGCAATGACAGATGCAACCAAAAAAATAGCCAGGCGTTGTAGGGGGCACCTGTAATCCCAGCTACTTGGGAGGCAGAAGCAGGAGAATCGCTTGAGCCCAGGAATTGGAGGTTGCTGTGAGCTATGATGCCATGGCACTCTACCCAGGACAACAGCTTGAGGCTCTGTCTCCCCCAATAAATAAATAAATAAAATAAAATAAAATAAAATAAAAATAAATAAATAGCCACATGGAGATAGTGACTACCGCCTGCACCATTGACAGTGCAGTCTTAGCCCACGTTTTTTAATTTCACCTTCTCCATTTATGTTTCCTTACTCTCAAAATTTTACAGGCCCTTTTTTACATCTGTATCCTTCATGCAACTAAGTTTATGGAAGACACTCAGCAAACTGTTAACTACATGCAACCATATTTGATGTAAAAGTGGCCGGTTTGGCCAATGAAAC
This sequence comes from Loris lydekkerianus, assembly GCA_963574355.1. Taxonomy (NCBI): domain Eukaryota; kingdom Metazoa; phylum Chordata; class Mammalia; order Primates; family Lorisidae; genus Loris; species Loris lydekkerianus. Next base: position 6,213 of record CAUYPK010053161.1, on the reverse strand, counting down.
TTTCCTCAGCTTGTGATTTCATCCAGAAAACCCCAATTTGGGGCAGTGCCTCTCACCCAGCCACACTACCTGTCTTGGTCTCCACAGGTACACAGCATGAGGTGTGCCAGACAGGAGATGGTGCTTGTATTGTGGTATGTGGCATCTCCCCCTAAAAGTGTCCAGACCAATCATGAGAGGTCCCAAAGATCTCCCCTTCGTGTCACCAAAGGAAGCCACATTGCAGTGGCACTCAACATGGCCTGGGGAGGAGGACCACGGGAGAAATAAGAGACTCCAGTTCCTGATTTTCTCTAATCCACGCAATGGAAAAATAAACAGAGATAAGTTATGACAACATTCTATGTTTTGTAAAGCAATAACATGCTTTACCTAGTAAGAGTTGCACAGCAGAGAAGGACAATGGTGTGGGCTTTAATTAAATTTGTTCAGCTAATAACTAAGAGTCACTATGACACAGTGACACAGGAAACAGCTGAGGAACCCCACAAGGAATAGAACCAACCAATTAATACACAAGTGGGCTGAGACTAGGTGTCCTTATCAAAGAAATGATTAGTAGAATTCCCACGTTGTTGTACAAAAAATAAGAAGTAAGGTTTCTATCAAAACTCCCCAAAAGGGAGACAGTGGTTTAAAAAAAAAAGCTTGTCACAGCAAGTCTAAAATTCATAGAGCTGCTGAGTTTGTTTTGAAGCTACCTCTCCAACATTGGGATTGTTGGGGAGACAGCAAATGCCCACCCAGCCTCCTCCCTGACAGTCAAAGGAGGCCCTGGGGTGAAAGAGAAACACCCTCAGGCTCCCAGCACTCCAGCAGGAGCAGCAGCCTGCAGATTCTGTGCTGTCACTGCAGTTAGGAAGTTGGAAGTGCCTGAGCATGGGAGTCAGGCAACCTGGGTTCTACTCCTGCCTCTGCCAAGTGAATAGCTGTTACCTTGAGCAAGTCACTCCCCAGCTCTGGGCCTTGGTTTTTCCTTCTGCAAATGGAGGAGCTAGATGCGATGACCTCTCAAGTCCCTTCCAATTCTGACTAGAAGTTTAAGTATGACTCAGAACTTAGCAAAAGCAGCCAGGAGAGATGGTGAGGTCACAGCACCCACCAAAAAGTGTTTAAATGTTAGCTCTCTGAGGTAGAGAGACAATAGCAGCAGGGTAAGTTCTTAAGCACCAATTCTTAAGAACCAATTTTACTTAACAGGGCTAAAAGGTCACCAGACCACAGAGAGAGCAGGGCAGCTGGGCAGCCCCCAGATCCCACAACTGCAAGATAGCAGACTCCTGCACTCCAGCAGAGGCCAGGCCGCTGCCCCATGGCTTGGCCCTGGATCTCCAGGAATGGCTGCAGGGCACTGGGCAGAGCAGACGTCCCCTCCCTTTTCCTCAGACACCTTCCTAGGGGAGGTAATCCCTCCTACCCCACATCCTCTCTTTCTTTATAACCAGGACTCCTGGTTTTGAAAATCATTTCGCTACTCAGCACCTAAAGTCAATCAAAATTCAAGATCTAGAAATCTCTTTGGTGTATGTTTCTGGAACAGTATTCTTTGAACCAGATTGCCCCCACAGCTGTATTTATGTGTTAGCCAATATTTGGATATGGAAGTGCTGCTGACACTGCTGTCAGTCTCCAAATGCCTCGCCATTCCTTTCTTCCTCTATTATTAAGTTTTAACACAAAAGATGTGTGGGGAATCTGCAATTTAACAGTTGAGTCAACTTAAAAGATCTGAGAACAGGCTGCCTGTCAAAACAGACTGACTTCACTCTTCACCCACTTCTAACCTGAGAAGGATAAGCTATGAGTGTTATTTAACATATTGCTGAATTTTTCCTTTCAAAAATATATAAAGGAGAAAAATATCCAAACCTCTTTCCTACTAATTACAATAGAAATCTAAAGAACCACCCAAACACATTTTACAGGATGATTTTGGGTGCGTGTCTATTCAACAGAATAAAGAGCAGAAGTCGAGAGCTTTTGTTCTGAAGTTTTTATATAATTCCAAGTATCCAAGAGAATGAACAACCAGTGCCCCCAAATCACGGACAGCATCTCAGAGAGAACAAAAAAACTCTCAGGGAAAGAATGTCAGTCACTTCCTCATCAGTACGGGTTAACTGTGGTCAAATTGTATTCAAGGTCAGAGCCACCATCATTCCAACTCTCCTTTCCCTCCAGTTATGAGCTTGGAAAGTGAAATCTATGGCACAAATATTAAAGTGTTGAAGATACTGATATATTCCTTCTCCAACAGTCAACGCTAAACAAGCAGGATTCCATAGCAAGAGTTTATAGCAGAAACCAAAAAAAGTGACAGTATTAAGTATGAAAGCAACAAGAAAATGATTCTAAAGGGCTTAAAATCTAGAAATTGGACATGTATGCTCTCTCCAACCCCGAAGTACCCAGACCTTATTATATCTGATTGTATATTCCAATAGTTCTATCCATAATTCATTCTGAGTTTTGTATTTGATAAATGCAACACAGCTAGCTGTGGGGGCTGAAGTGGAAAAGAAAAACATAACACAGGAAGTATTTGTTTTCTTCCTCCAATCATTAAGACACCCCAAGGGAAACAGACCTTAGGTGTCACCTTTAGAAATTGGTTTGACCTAAAACCCCTGAGAAGAAAACCTTGTTGACGACTCTGAAGGACTAACTCACACTTCACTGGGGACCCACCCACCTAGTCAGACCTCCAAGTCCATTCTGTTTAACTTCTCAAGTGGATATTCTTATATGAATCCCCATTCTCCTCCTACCCTACACCTCAAGAAATTTCAAAAAATAAAAAGGTAGAGTTACCCCCAACTCAGAGTTAAGGTTTCCTCCTACTACCCTTGCACTGCCCGAGTCCAAGACTCAAGTGGCCATCTCCAGTTTTCGGAATCAGCACCGGGCCACCTCGTGGCTTACAGACTCGGTTTACAAAGATCAGTGGAACTATGGAAACAGCAGACCTCGCGCAGGAGCCTGCCGGCCTCCCGTCTGGAGCCTCACAGGCACAGGAGGTAGGAGGGGGCCTGCTCTCAGATCAAAACAATCCCTCCCCCGCGCCTGGTGGGGGGCGGTGTCTCCGCGGAATCTCCAGTCTTACACCTCCCCGACCGGCGCGCCCCAAGGCGGCACCGCTGCCCTCGCGAGGCCCAGGGAAGTGAAATCACACATTCCGGCTCCCAAATAAGGAGTGAGGCTAAATAAACCTCTTGAGATCCTACTTCTCCAAACCAACCGACCAACCAGCTCAATGAGTAATGGGCCTTTTGTGCCCGCAGAAAGAAAAGGAGGAGGGAGGTGAGGATGGAGAACCACAACCCCTGAAAATCACTTCCTCGAGACATGGTGAAATTAGCAGAAGTGGTCCCAAGGGCAACCGTCCCGAGTCGGCTGGATCCCGCTCAAACCCCAAAATGGCAGAGTCCTCAGGAGTCCTCACGCCCGTAGGTGACCGGAAACTCGGTCTGGGCGGCGCGGTCTACTCGGACCCAGCGTTCCCCACTGGTCCCCTCTCCCGCCGCCCCCAGCCACGCATTTGGCACCCCTCGGGTGCCCGGGCTGGACAGCCCCGCTGTGGCCGGCCACTCCTCCACCCCAGACACTCAGTCCGAGGAAAGGGTCCCCGCTACAGAGCGCCAGGGGTCAGCTCCGGGAGTTCCATTGTGCCCTTCCTCCACTCTCGGGGGCCCCAAACCTACCTTTAGGGCGAATTTCTCCTGGGTCCTCTTGTTGAAGATCTGCAAAACTTTCCCGTTGATGCCCAGTCCCAGGACCTGGCTGGTGACCTTGTAGTCGTCGATGATGGCGTTCTTCTTGATCTGCAGGCTCGACTTGACGTGGAACTGGGGGAACTGCGGCGGGGGCTGGGCCGGGGGGTGAGGCTGGGCGGGAGCGGGGGGCTGCGGCGGCGGGTTTGGGAACAGCACCGGCGGGGTCTGGCCTTGAGAGTTGGACAGCATGGTGCCCGGAGACTCGGGAGCAGAGGCGGGAGGGCCCGCGGCCGCCCCCTCCTCCGGCTCCGGACGGGGTCCCCGCCAACCCCCGCCCGGCTGCGAAGTTTGCTCCGGGCTGGAGCCGGCTTCCCCGCCCCGGCTCGGCTCCAGACTCGGCGGGTCGCGGGGCTCCGTGGGTCCCGCCGTGCGCCGCTGGCGCCCACCCGCCCTGTTCCCTCCCGCCCTCCCTCCCCCCGGGGGCCTGGCGCTCTGGGGAACGCAGGACAGCGGGGGCCCGGCCCGGGGGAAGCGGCCGCGCGACAATGTAGCCAGCCCCGGGGCCGGCGGCCGCGTCACAGCCTTGTCTGCGTCCGGGGCCGGTCCTTAAAGGGGAGGGTCATAGGGGCGGGGCTTGGGGAGGCGTGGTTGTGGGGGAGGGAGAGGCCTTAAAGGGAAGGATGCAAGGCGCCAGAACCCACAGGGCGGTGGCTGGGGCTAGGGGCTGGAGCCTGGGGGACAGGGAAAACCCTGGTTCTTAATCAGGGCCTCAAATGGGAAGAGGGAGGTGTATAAAAATAGCTACATAATTCACGTAGAAAATCCACTTCTCAGATTGCCTGTATCTTTTAGACAACAGCAGCGACTTGGGAGACGGATTGTATTTTGAAGGAGAGGGATGACTACTAAGTGTCCAGTCAGGAGAGACATCAGCAGTGAGCTGGAGTTACACAGGCCATTCAACCCAGGGATAGGTGCAGGGCAAATACGCATTAAAATTTTTTTTGACTTGGACATGTTCTTCTGAGTTTTGCATTTCTTTTCTCATAAATTTACTGCTTTTCAGTAAAGATTTATTATTATGTAACCATCAGCACTTTACTGAGTATAACTTTGAACATCTTTTTCACGTAAATAAACTAAACAAGATACAGGGTAGGAGGAAGATGGGTTGAGATTTAGTCAGCCTGAATTCCCACAGTATTTACCACTGACCCACTGGGTGATCCTGTATCAGCCTTGCACCTCTTTCTCCACAGGAAGAATGGCTTTCCATAATGGTGTGGAGAGAATCAAATAAAATAATGTAATAAAAGGGGAAGGTCTGAGGAAAAAGTTCTGACCTCCACATGGACAAATTAGTTCCTGAACATAAGCCATAAGAAGTGGGAGGGTTTGTTTGTTTGTTTGTTTGTTTGAGACAGAGTCTCACTTTCTTGCCACCTGTACAGTGTCTTGGCATCCTAGCTCACAGCAACCTCAAACTCTTGGGCTCAAGGGATCCTCTTGCCTCAGCCTCCCAAGTAGCTGGGTGAACAGGGCCTGCCACAATACCCAACTGTTTTTTTCAGGGACCTAGTCTCACTCTTGCTCAGGCTGGTCTCAAACTGCTGAGCTCAAAGGATCCACCTGCCTCCGCCTGCCAGAGTGCTGGGATTACAGGCTTGTACCAACTCACCTGATGAGAGAGTGGGTATCTTTGAAGAAGCCTAGTTCTTGTCCAGGTTAAGGATCTAGCTGGACCAATAGCATAGCCCTGTTCAAGGGAAGGGATTGTGGAGGCTCCAATATAACCTACCCTAGGGTTTCTACAGACATTCTGAAGGGGATAAATCCTGCCGACCTCCTCCTCCCTCTGACGGGTAGTGCACTTGAGAAATAAGACAAAGGAAGCAGATAGGTGAGGACAAAACCTCAACTCAATTACTGATAAAGCCAAATTAGAGAATGAGGCTTGACCTATGGCCACACATGGCCCCTAGTATGTTCCTCCTAAAACTCTAGAGAGAAAAAAGCATTTAGAGGGAGGAGTCCTTGGGAATGGAGCCCAGGTGGGTAAGGCATAAATGCTAGAAGCCATTTGTCCTGCAGGGAGGCAGGAATTAAGAAGGGGAGTGAAGGACAGGGCTGTCCATACCACAAATATTCACTTCCTCCCACCCCCCTCTTTTTCCAGAGATGAGTCTTGCTCTGTGGCCCAGATTGTAGTGCAGCCTCCAACTCCTGGGCTCAGGGAGTCCTGTCTCCTCATCCTCCCCAGTAGCTGGGATTACAGGTACACATTACTACAGCCAGCTATTTTTTTTTCCATTTTTTGTAGAGATGGGGGTCTCACTATGTTACCCAGGATAGTCTCAAACTCCTGGCCTCAAGTAATCCTCTTGCCTCAGCCTCCCAAACTTTGGGGATTGCAAACATGAGCCACCACACCCAGCCCCTCTTTTCAAGCAGCATTTATTTAGTGCTATTTAGAAAGCGCCATGCTCAGCCCTGCTGTGGT
>CAUYPK010053159.1:0-60401 GCA_963574355.1 Loris lydekkerianus | reverse complement strand
AAAAAAAAAAAAAAAAAAACATACCTCAAAATTAAAGATATATTTTAGACAATGACAATAATGCGTATTTTTTTTTTTTTTTTTTTTTTGCCTTGGAAAAAGGTAAACTTATCCTTTTCAGTTGATTTTGTTAATTGATTTTTTTTTTTTTAACTTTTCCTATGCTGAAATCATTCATGGTTTAAGACTTCCTTATATAGACTCACATTCATATTCTTATGTAACTGCTGAGTTCAGATTGAGGATTTTTTTTTTTTTTTAAATTTTCATTTTCCTACATACCTATAAAAAGAGTAGAATCTGGGTTGGAAGAGAGCTCGAAAGGTTATCTGGTCTCATCTCTGCCTTCGAGCAAATATATTCTAAATCAATAAATTAAGACGTCCAGTCTAGAGACTGGAGTGTGGTTAACTTCAGGTAATAGCTAGTGAGGGTATGAAGCTACAAAATCTTACAGCTTAGCTTCATAATCTAGAAATCCAATATTTATCGATCTCAACAATAATGTTCAGAGGGAGAAGGTGCAAACCCAGGGTGCATATACAATCCTGTGATACAGGAGGACAATTGCTAGAATTACTTTGATCTGGACAATATATTCGTAATTCTCTTTAATCGTAGCCTCCTGTTCTAGAACCACTGTGTTTTGAGGTCTTACAGGCCTTAAATTTACAAGAGTTTTTTTAAGAAGTTTTTTTTTTTTAGATATTGTCTCACTCTATTGGCTAGGGTGCCCTGGCTTCAGCCTAGTTCATAGCAACCTCAAACTCCTGGGTTCAAGCCATTCTCCTGTCTCAGCCTCCCAAGTAGCTGGGACTATAGGTGCCCACCATGTTACCCAGCTAGGTTTTTTATTTTTGGTAGAGACGGGGGTCTTGCTCTTGCTCAGGCTGGTCTTGAACTTTTGAGCTCAAGGAATCTACCTGCCTTGGCCTCCCAGAGTGCTGGGATTACAAGCATGAGCTGCTGCGCCAGGCCAAGAAGATGTTTGAGTTAGGAGATGCCGCCAAACTTCTTCCTGTATCCTGCCTTTTGATATGGTGTTGTCTGAATGGCTCCACTGGTCTTAGTAAAGGATATGTTGTTGTGTAATAAAACCACAGGCCTTTGAGTAATGAGCTGTCTCTAATTTTGACTCATTGAAGGTCCCCAAATAGTCCATTTTTTCATTAGCATCTTCAGTTCAACCAAGTAGCCCTGTACTCAGAAGTGAAGTTTTCCAAAATATTTGTCAAGGAAGAAGAAAATCCGGGGACAGATTTTATCTGGCTTACTGAGTACTTTTGAAGTCTTGGGGCAGACTGGCCATTTTGTAGGCCTTCCTTTGTGTGTCAGGGAAAGTTTCAACAAGGCAGGCAGCTAGATAAAAGAGAAACCCCAGCCCATTTGGAGATGAAAGTCTTCCAACCGGAGCATGCCAATGCCAAATTCATTGGGAGAAAACAGCCTCCAAGGAAATGTTTGCTTTCTTTTGAAAATTCATTATTACAAAGCTCATTGTGTGATGAGGCCAGTTGTGTGATTATTGAGAAATAACTAAAAATAATAAACCAATGCCTCATCAAAGGCATGTTAATGCTGGGTGATCTCTTTTATTGAAATGGTGAGATGTATAGGTTCTCATTGGTCTGGCTTCTTTTTGAAAAGAGACTCAATTCTTAACCATCAGCATTTCTAATTAGGAAACCTCCTGTGCAACAAGGATCTGGCGAAAACTTGAGGCTTTAAAAAAGATTTGGGGGTTTTGAAAACATGGAAAATATTTTATATCTGAACTTTAGAAGAAAGATCTATTTGGGGGCTCTGTTTTGAGCTCACCAGATCGGTCCTGCCCTTTGATAAATGGCAAAGTTACCTTGTTAGCAGCACTGAACAGACCCAGCCTCTGTCCGTGCCTGGCTCTGCTCTGGACAGGAAGTGCCCCTCCTCCAGGCCAGAGCTCATTTTCATGACTGAATCTTGTGAGATCTTGAAGGGCTATATCAAAAGCTCTCATTCAGTCAGCCCCAAAAGGAAGGCCGTTATCAAAAGGAGCATAGGCAAAGAAGGTAGGTGACAGCAGATGATATTGTGAGATGACTTTCAAAAGGACCAGCAGACTCTGCAGTCTGCTGATGCTTCTCGGACACACCACAGATCTTCCTCTCAAGTCCAGTTTGGTGCCAGGCTGTGTCTGTCACTGGAATATAGTGGATAATTTTGTGGCTTAAAGCAGAAAAACGTGAAAATATCCCATCTTAAGTCATAGCTATCTAGTCGAAATGCATATGGAAACAAAAATGATTGCCTACATTAAAAAGAAACAAAAACCCAGCCCAGAGATATGTGAATATCTCACTCCTCTGAGCAAGTAGACACTCTATGAAAAAACATGGCACAGGCTCAGCGCCCATAGCTCATTGGTTAGGTTGCTGGCCAGATACATCAGAGCTGGCGGGTTCAAACTGGCCTGGGCCTGCCAAACAACAATGACAACTACTACAAAAAAGTAGCTGAGCATTGTGGCAGGTGTCTGCAGTCCCAGATACTTGGGAGGCTGAGGCAAGAGAATCGCTTAAACCCAAGAGTTAGAGTGCACTTTGAGATGTCATGCCATGACACTCTATATAAGGCAAAATAGTGAGACTCTGTTTAAAAACAACAACAACAACAACAACAACAACAACAACAACAAAAACAAAACAAACAAACCAGAAGAAAAAAAAACCGTGCCCTACTTGAAGAAATGTCTTCCTTCCCCACATGCCACATAAAACAAAGAGTTCCAATATAAACACAGAACTTTCCAAATACAGAAAGTGTCCTTTGATAAATTATACAGAAGAAGGTATATTTCTGAGTCACACATGAATAAGGAATTAAAACCAGAAAGACTATTTCCTCCAAGAAGTCATCCTGGATTTGGCAAGAATTGCAATGGATTCCCCCGACTCCTGTCATCTATTTAATACTGAACATTATAGAAAAGCCTAAGAAAATAGATGGGCCTTGATTCAAAGCTTCAGGAAGCTTAGGTCCTAAAATAGAAGAAAGGAAGAAGAATTGAAATATTTTTAAGAATCAGATAACTATTGTCCCCAATATATAACCAATGGGTAATCACACATATATAACCAATGGGTAATCTCTTCCATTGTTGAGATACTTTATACTAAGTAGGATATGTTCCACCTTCATCCATGTAAACATAAAAGAGGTAAAGTCTCCATCTTTTTTAAGGCTGCATAATATTCCATGGTATACATATACCACAATTTATTAATCCATTCATGGGTCAATGGACACTTAGGCTTCTTCCATGACTTGGCTATTATGAATTGAGCTGCAATGAACAATCTGGTACAAATATCTTTGTTATAAAGTGATTTTTCATCTTTTGGATATACACGTAGAAGAGTAATTGCAGGCTCAAATGGCAGGTCTACTTTTAGATCCCTAAATCCATACTTCTTTCCAAAAGGGACATATTAGTTTGTACTCCTACAAGCAGTGCAGCAGTGTTCCCTTTTCTCCACATCCACGCTAACATCTGTAGTTGTGGGATTTTGTTACGTGAGCCACTCTTACTGGAGTTAGATGATGTCTCAAAGTAGTTTTGATTTGCATTTCTGTGGTGATTAAAGATGATGAGCATTTTTTCATGTGTCTGTAGGCCATGCTCCTATCATCTTCAGAGAAGCTTCTGTTCAAGTTCCTTGCTCACAATGAAATGAAATTACTTGTTCTTTTCTTATTAATCATTTTGAGTTCTCTTTGGATTCTGGTTATCAAACCTTTGCAAGAAGGTTTGCAAATATCCTCTCCCATTCTGAGGGCTGTCTGTTTGCTTCACTTACTGTGTTCTTGGCTGTACAGAACCTTTTTAGTTTGATCAGATCCCAGTAATGTATTGTTGGTGTTGCTTCAATTGCCCCAGGGGTCCTCCTCATAAAGTATTCTCCCAGGCCAATTTCTTCAAGTGTTTCTCCTGCACTCTCTCCAAGAATCTTTATAGTTTCATATCTTAAGTTTAAATCTTAAATCTTTTAAGTCAATTTTTGTTAATAGTGAAAGGTGTAGGTCCAGTTTCAGTTTTCTATAACTCTCCAGCCAATTCTCCCAGCACCATTTGTTAAATAGGGAATCTTTCCCCCAATTTATAGTTTTGATGGGCTTATCAAAGATCAAATGATGATAAGTGTATGGGTTCATCTCTTGGTTCTCAACTCTGTTCCATACATCTACCTCTATTTTTGTGCCAATACCATGCTGTTTTGATCACTATAGATTTATAGTATAGTTTGAAGTCTGGTAACATGATTCCTCCTGCTTTGTTTTTATTTCTGAGTAATGTCTTGGCTATTTGAGGTTTTTTTCTGGTTTCATATAAAATGAAGTATTATTTTTTCCAGATCTTTAAAGTATGATGGTGATGCATTGATAAGGATTGAATTAAATTTGTAAATTGCTTTGAGTAATATGGACATTTTAACAATGTTGATTCTTCCCAGTCATGAGCATGGTATGTTTTTCCATTTGTTACTGTTGTCAGCTATTTCTTTTCTTGGGGTTTCATAATTCTCCTTATAGAGAAGAGGAAGAGATGTTCAGGAATAGCAGGTCAGTGGAGAAGTCAGAACACACTCAACACTTATTAAGTCTTATATGTGCTATTCGTGGTGCCCTAAAAAAGTTGGAATGATAACTGCAAAGATCGCAGATTACATATCACCATAACAGACAAACAATAATGATAACATTTAAAATATTCACCAGAATTACCACAGTGGCAGAGAGACACATGAGCATGTGCTATTTTAACAATGATGTCAATAAAATTGTGGGACACGAGGTTGCCAGAAACCTTCCATTGATTAAAAGCAATCATTCTGAGGTGGCACCGTAGCTCAAAGGAGTAGGGCACCAGCTCCATATACTGGAGGTGGTGGGTTCAAACCTGGCCCTGGCCAAAACAAACAAACAAACAAACAACAACAACAACAAAAAAAACAATCGTCTTGGAAGCACAACAAAGTGAAACACAATAAATGTGACATGTGAATAACTATTACAAACTAAAGCAATTGCCCTCATCCATACTAGGAGAAAAAATAATTCTAGATCAATTCTTTTATTTTTTATTCCTGGTTCTAAGTGTAATTACATTTGAGTGAAAGATGAATGTTTTCTGTGGTTTTTGTAAGTACTATAATTATTTTAGTAGTTTCTATTTTTTAGCTCTTTATTTACATTTCAATGTTGTTTAGTTTGTTTAAAAAATTGTCAGTCAAACTTAGTACAAGTTAATCTCTCATATAGACTTTGATAATTGAAAAATAATATAATTAAGAACCAGAATGATAAACCACTAAAATCATCTTTCTATTTAGATCGAAATTCTCTTTATATTTTATGACCTTTTCAAAATTTGTCAAGGAATTTATTCATAAGGAGATCCCACTATTTTTAAAGTCATACTTTATTATTTGAAGACATTTAACTTTTAGGAAGTTATTTTATGGTATATTGATGTTATTTTTCCACATTCCCATAGACAGGGTGCTAGAAAGTCAGGCAGGAATTATCAGACCTCACAAAGCTTCAGGTTCCATTATATTCCCAGTAGGAAGTTTTGCTGAATGAAGAATACACATATGAGTAGTCTGATTGGACGCTTCACCCCCCACTGCCAAGACTGATGCTTACGTATTTTACAAAATCTGTATTCTACCCTTGGCTTCATTTCTTCATGCATTATTATTTAGTTTCAGATCTTTAGTTTCAAATGACTGTAAAAGCCCATGCCATAATGCTGATGTGTAATCCATTATCACTTTAATTCCTCCAGGATCCCAGTCAGTGGTCTTGTCATTGTAGATTTCTTTCTTGTTTTCAGCACCCAGCATCTTCTAATAATCTTTACATACTCAAGACTAGACTCTCTATATAAACTATATATATGAGCCAAAGTCAGAAACTTCATAGAAAGCAGAAAATCCAATGCAAATGAAAATATTCTGAGCACGGTGAAGAATGAATATTTAACTGATTATGCTATAAATCATGTACAACACATATCCCTAAATTATTTTAAGTCACAAAGTCTTTGCAAACCAATCACATTAATGAATATTAACACAGAAATTTTAAATAAAACATTAGAAAACTGACGCCAGCAGAATACTAAAGGGTATCTTCTATGACATATTAGTAATTACAATAGGAATACACGAATTCAGAATTCATGAAAAGTAACCTACCAATATATTTAACCAAAATAATAAGCTAAATAAAGATTATTTTCAAAAATATAAAATGTATAAAATTCAAGCATATGTTATGTTAAAAATTATATAAAATTGTTTAAAATATGCTTTAAAATATTGATTTGCACAAATAGCAAGATAATTCACAATGAAATATTATGATAAAAATTAATTATAGGCAAAGGTATGATCATTTAATAGTATTCTTGAAATTGAGTCAGTGAGAAAAGACAAGCAACATGAATACACATACATAAAAGAAATTTGCAGGATTCTGTTTATATATCCTTTAATAACCTACAAGCAAAATATAAGGAATGCAACTGTAAACAATTAATTAGTTTTAGAAATTCTGTTTAGTACAGAGATTTAACTGAAGTTACATATATAATTCTTTTAAAACAATATTTACATAAAACTTTATCCTATGATTAGTTACTATTAAATTTATAGAAACTATTTGAAGAATATCATAGAAAAAGAATATTTTGAGAAAAAGATATAAAATTATTAAGTGCATGCTATTCCATGAACAATGAACTACAGAAAATTTTAACCAAAATCAATGTAAGTTTTGATTTGTGCTAACCTAAAAATTACCATATTTAATAATCTTCCAAAATAGCACCACAAGAGAATAGCTAAGAACAGTTTTCAGATGTAAAAACACTGAGAGAGATTGACCGTGATCAAACGTAGAATATATTATAAATATATCTAAAAGTTAAAATTACATCGTTCAGGATAAAAATACAATTTCATGAAGCAAGTGTTGACCAGTCATGCTGAACAAATGTTTCTGCAAAGATTGGTCAATACAGATCAGTTATTTTCCACTAAGTAACATTCTTGGTTGCATTAACAGTAAAGGAGAAGATTAGAAAATTTGCAGACTTTACAGAGGATATTAGCAATTCTCATTAGCTTGGAACATGTAATTTTCACTTTTCAATATTATATAATGAGTTGTATTCTGACAATTTTTAGTTGCTACTAAAGAAAATTACTCTATTTCTTATGAAGAAAACGAGAGGCTGAGCTGTCGGAGGAACGGTATTTGGAAGAACAGACAGGCATTTACTAGACTGATCTTGTTGTTTTTAATGACGAATTCTAACATTCATATATCACTCAATAAAGCAAGACTTGGAAAGAGCGGCTGCTGCTTGTGGAAAATAACCGTACAATCAATAACTGACATTCTCAGACTGATTGCTGTCATTTCACAATAATGCCACGACAGCACTTACTTTGGGTTAATTTTAATAACTACAGAATTTTGATGATTGAAAGAAACTTATGCAAAGTTATTGTTTGCATTCCTATGACACAAAATCCTTCTCAGTAATATATCTATCCTCAGATCTGCATTCCTTGCTTAAAGGTAGAGGGTACTTTTTTTGTTTGGAATTGTCATAAAATTAGATCTCCTAATTAGAATAGTAACAGAAAGATGAAGAAAATCATTAAGTAAAAAAGATGAGAATGGTTTAGTGCAATAAGCTGAAAAGAGTCAACAAGAATGACACCCCAAACATGTTAAGAGAAAAAGCATGGCACAGCCAAGTTCACTGTTATAAACTTGCATTGATATTTAATTGCAAATATTGCAAATATCTGAAAATAAAGAATAATAAATACTGTACCTTAATTGTTCTTTATTTATTTTATTTTATTTTTTTGCTTGTCCACATTTGACTGCCAGGCCAAAATAATAGTATTTGTTTATTTATTTATTTTTAATTAAATTATAACTGTGTACATTAATGTATTTATGGGGTACAATGTGCTGGTTTGATATACAATGTGGAATGCTCACATCAAACTTGTTAACATTACCATCACCTCATTTACTTATTTGTTGTGGTAAGACATTTATACTCTACTCTTAATAGTTCTAAAATGTACCATCGCATTATATTAATACGTATTAGATGAAGTCCCACCAAATACTCTCCCTCCTCCCGGCTTCCACCTCCCCTCCCTTCTCCCTTTTATTTCCTCATTTCTGGACTATAGTTGTGTTTTATCATTTGTATGAATGTGTAGGTGATTATATATTGGTTTCATGATAGTATTGAGTACATTGGATACTTTTTCTTCCATTCTTGAGATACTTTACTAAGAAGAATATGTTCCAGCTCCATCCAGGTAAACATAAACGATGTAAAGTCTCCATCTTTTTTTATGGTTGCATAGTATCTCCCGTTCTGTTGACCTGGGTAGGGTGCTATGGCATTGCAGCAACCTCAAACTCCAGAGGTCAAGTGGTCCTCTTGCCTCAGCACCCTCTCCCCCTCCCCTATGGTAGCTGGGACTAGAGCCTCCTGTCACCAGGCCCAGCTAGTTTTTCTGTCTTTAGTAGAGACTGGGTCTTGCTGATGCTCAGACTACTCTGAACTCCTGAGTTCAAATTATGCACCTGACTAAGTCCTAGGGTGATAGGATTGCAGGCATGAACCACTGCTCCCAGCCCCCAAATAACAGTTTCAAGTAAAATAGTTTGTTGCCTAATATATTCTTCTATACAAAACTAGTTTTATTTTACTTGTGTAAATTGGAGATAATTTGAATTCCTATTGTTTAAAGTGGGATTTCCAAAAAATTAGAATTTATTATTTTAGAACATGAGCAATTTTATTGTATTGCAGGTGATTAAGACAATTAGAAATATGTTTTGTATAGAAATTGTGTCCATGGGATATTACTCCCTTGAAAATAAAGAATTTATGTAAATTATTCTTTACCCAAATTTAAAGTAGACTCCTAAAGTATATGATTATTAGTAGTCAAATTATTTGATATAATACTTAGCATGTTATTTTTTTGGAGGTTATTTGTCCAATATTTTTGGAAATTTCATTTTAATTTGATTGATTATGTCTGTCCTTCCACTGACAGTTTCAGATGTTGTATCTTCTGAACTGATTGTCACCTCTTAAGATGTCTCTTGCATTTTCCTGTTTTTCTGTTTTCTTTTAACTTCAGGAAATTTTTCCGTAATATTGTTTTGAGTCCCTTTGAATCTTTGGTTTTCTTGTCAATGATAATTTTTATTTCCATAACTCATTATAGTTGTCTGATTGTTTATTTTCTTAAAATATCTTCTTTATCACCATCTTTTCCTGTATTACTATATTTCTATAGCCTAAGAAGATTTTTAAAAGAAATTTACTTCTGTTATTTAAATTATTCTTTCCCCAGATCTGTAATAAGGTTTGTTTTTAAGGTGTTTATTCTTTGGCTCCTTATCTAGCAAACCAGCTTTACTTTGAATGCTGCAGGTTGTCTTCTGGTTTGTATATTCATATTTAAAAATAGAATACTAGATTGTTGCTGTAATTTAGTGAGATGCATTTCTCCTCCAATACTCTATGTACATCTGTTTCCTTATAGGCTTCGTCAAAACAACAACATCAACAATAAACTAATTAGACCATTTACTCAAATAGAGGAGCAATTTAATTGAACAGCTTCATCTTAAGAATGGTCAGTATCAATCTAGTCAGCCCCGGACATATGGTATTTCACATGGATAAATGTTTCCCTGGAAGACCAGCAGATACAAAAGAAAATTTTGCTCTCCTCTGAGCCTTGCATAATTTTTTAAAGAATATCCCTCATGTTAACCATTTTTCCTAAGGTTATATCTTTTATTTCCACTTTTTAAAATTAAATTTTTATATTTTATTTTAATTTATATATGATCATTGTACACTCTCATGGAGCACATGTGATATTTTTACACAAGAATACAACATGCAATGATCAAAGCCAGATAATTGAGATATAGCTCATATCAAGCATTTGTTGTTTCTTTGTGTTAGGAACATTCCAATTCCACTCTTTTACATCTCTTGAAAAA
Source organism: Loris lydekkerianus (assembly GCA_963574355.1). NCBI lineage: Eukaryota > Metazoa > Chordata > Mammalia > Primates > Lorisidae > Loris > Loris lydekkerianus. Next base: position 50,291 of record CAUYPK010053159.1, on the reverse strand, counting down.
TATAATAAATTATTTTTTGTTAAGTGTAGTTTCCCTATTGTGCTACGAACCAGTAGACTTCATTTTATCTACCTAATTATCCTTTTGTACCCATTAACTGAACTCTCTTAATCACTACTCCACACTACCGTTTTCAACCTCTGGTCACCATCATCTACTCTGTAGCTCTGTAAATTCAATTACTTGTAGCTTCCTCCCATGATTGATAACATGTAATATTTGTCTTTCTGTGCAGAGTTTATCTTACTAATATTTAGCACAATGTCCAGTTCCATCCATGTTGCTGCAAAAGGCATGATTTCATTCTTGTTTACATCTGAAGAACGTTCCATTGTGTTTGTGTGCCACATTTTCTTTATCCCTTCCTCTTTTGATGAACACTTAGGTTGATAACCATATCTTAGCTGTTGTGCTTAAGTGATGCAGTAAACATGAGAGGGCAAGTATCTCTTGATACACTGATTTCCTTTTCCAGCAGTGAGATTGCTGGATGAAATGGTAACTCTGTTTTTAGGTTTTTTGAGGACCCTCTATATTCTTCTACATAGTGGTCATACTAATTTACATTTCCACCAACAGTATACAAGGGTTCCATTTCTCCACATTTCCCACTATCTCTTAGTACCTATCTGTTTGATAAAAGCCATGTTTAACTTGAGCGAAACTAAGTCTCATTGGAGTGTTGATTTGCATTGCTCTGATGATTATTGACACTGAGCAGTTTTTCATATACCTGTTTATATGTCTTCTTTTAAAAAACGTCATTTGGGTCTTTTCCTCATTTTTTTAACAGATTATTTTTGTCTGTTTTCACCATTAATTGTTTGAAATACTCATATATTTTGGTTTTTAATTGCTACTCAGATTGGTAGTTTTTAAATGTTTCTTTTCATTCTTTGGGTTGTCCCCTCACCTTTTTCTTTGTTTCACAAAGAAACTTTTTAGCTTGACATAATCTCATTTGTTTATCTTTGGGTTGTCCCCTCACTTTTTTCTTTGTTTCAGAAACTTTTTTGCTTGACATAATCTCATTTGTTTATCTTTGCCTTTATTACCTGTGCTTTTGGGGTTAAATCTTTGTGGGTTTTATTTTTTTCTCATAGTAGCTCATAGTTTCAAGTTTTACATTTAAGTTTTTAATCCATTTTGTTTTGGTTTTTGTAAATGCTGAAAGAGAGGTCTAGTTCCATTCTATGATCCATTTTCCCCAGTATCAATTTTTGAAGAGATCATCTGTTCTCCAATTTATATTCCTCTACCTTTTTAGAAAACGAGTTGACTGTAAGTGCATGAATTTATTTCTGAGTTCTCTATTGTGACTCTATTAATAAATATGTCTACTTTTATTCGAATACTATGCTGTTCGCATTACTAAAACTTTGTACTATAATTTGAATACAAATAATGTGATACCTGCAACTTCTTTCATGTTGTTAAGAATTACATTGACTATTCTGGGTCTTTTGGGGTTCCATAAAAATATTGGATTATTTTTCCTATTTCTGTGAGAGCATTATAGACATTTTGGTAGGGATTGCACTAAATCCATAGAATTAATAGTATAGTAAGGACATTTTAACAAGATTGATTCTTCTAATACATGGTGACAGAATACCTTTCCATATTTTTGTGTGCTCTTCATTTGCTTTCATCACCTTTACAACAATTCTACATACCAAATTCCTGAAAGATTCCCCTCTGTTATCTCAACTAGGAGACTAACATCACAGTCCCTTTTTGTGTATTTTAATCATCAGTTGCTTTGATATTGCTTATATTTAACCAATAAGAAGTCTGACAATTAAGTTTGTAAACTAACCCTAGAAAAAGTGCTACAAAACTTGTTGCTGTATATAATCACTATGGTCACTTTCAAGGTACTCCCCATGGGAAACTGTGCACTGATGCCAGTACCTAGTCTACCCTTCAAAATAATTTTGTACCTCTTTTTCTGAATGGCTATCAGAGCTGTCATCACATAACCCTTGATGTCCTGAATGTCATTGAAATATCTTCTTTCTATATTTCCTTTGTCTTCAAGTAAAGAAAAATGTCATTGGGGCCAGATTAGGTGAGTAGGGAGAGTGTTTCAATATAGTCATTTGTTTACTGCCTAAAAACTACCTCACATCTAGTGCCATATGAGCTGGTGCATTGTTGTGATGCATGAGCCCCTTTGTGCATGCTCTTTTCTCACCCAAGATTTCACTCAAGAATTTCTCACTCAATAATTTCATCTTTCATCTTTCTCTATCAATGTTTAGTCTGTCTGCTGTGCCTCTCACAGTCAGCCAAAGATTTTTGAAGCACAATTTTTGCAAGGCTTTCATCAGTTTTGCTTATTACTGGCCATCACGAGGTCTCTTCATTAGTGACACTTTTTTATCTCTCACAAAAAATTTTAATCCATTTGTACACTGTCATTTTCTTTATGGTACTGTATCCATAACTTGGACTAACATCTACCTGATTTCACTTCCACTTTTGCCAAGTTTAACAAGAAATTCAACATTTGTTTATTGCTCTAATTCAAGCTCTGACATTCTCGCAATGCCACACAAAACACGCATTCTGTATGACAGCATTTCTGATTGAATGATGATAGTCAAGCTTTTAATTGTTAAAATGTTATCAGACTTTTATGTTTTTTCATTCTATACTAGTATTCTTACCTAAAAAGAAGTGGTTATCCTTATTATTTGGCATTGCAAAGAATGAGGACTATGCTTAGATTGAATCCCATAATTATAAGATATAATAAACTCTTAAAAATGTTTAATTCCAAAGTATATAATTATTTTTCTAATATGAAGTACTATGCTAATATTTTGAGGAGATTGCATTGAATCTATAAATTATTTTCAGTAGTATGGACATTATAACAATGTTAATTCTACTGATCCATGAGCACAATATGTCTTTTAACTTGTGCCTTCTGCAATTTCTTTTTTCAGTGTTTCATAGTTCAGTTCTTCTCCTATATATCTTTCATATCCATATCCTAAGTATTTTATTTTTGTGGGTATTGGGAATGGTATTGAGTCTTTCATTTGATACTCAGATTGATTGTTATTGGTAAATAGAAATGCTACTGATTTATGATTTATGTACATTGATTTTATATCTTGAGACTTTGCTGAATTGGTTATCAATTCCAGGAATCTGTTGGTGGAATCTTTGGAAACAAGATCACATCACGAGCAAAGAGCGATAGTTTGACTTCCTTTTTTTTATGAAGTCAGATGATTAAGCTTGCAAACCCATTCTAGAATAACTGCTACATAACTTATTACTGAATATCACTATTTTTACCTTTGAAATACTTCCCTTGGGAAGCTGTGTACTGATGCCAGAGCATAGTCCACCCTTCAAAGTAATTTTGTAATTCTTTTTCTGAAATGACTGTTAAAGCTGTCATTGTATTACTCTTGATATTTTGAATGTTATCAAAATGTCTTCCTTTCAATTTTCTTTTGTCTTTAGGTAAAGAAAAGAGTCATTTTAGGTGACGTCAGGTGGGTAGGGAGGGTGTTCCAATACAGTTATTTGTTCATTAGGTAAACATTCCCTTACATACAGTATTGTGTGAGCTGGTGTATTGTTACGATGGAAGAGCCATATTGTTGGCCAACATTTTCAGTTAATATTTTCTTAACTGTTTCTGTGGACGTTTACTTGCTCTGCTATATTACTCACAGTCAACCAACAATTCTGATGCTTGATTTGACAAAATTTTGCAATGTTTTTATCAGTTCTGCTTGTTACTGGCCACACTAGCCCATCTTTTTCAGTGACACAATCTACCCTTGGAAAAATGTTTAATCTATTTGTACAGTGACATTTTCTTCATGACATTATCCCCATAAACTTAGACTAACTTGTCTCTGTTTTCACTTCCACTCTTGACAAGTTTAATAAGAAATTTGTGAATGTTTGTTTGCTGCTCTAATTCAAGCTCTGACATTATTGAGACAATACACAAAAACACGCAACAATAATAATGAACCCCACTCAGCAAGACATTGGCACATATCAATATGAACATAGCTGTTAGACACTGATGTACCAAGGATATGAAACATTTCTGAATTGTTTATAGGGTACTGCCAATGCAAGCACATAGGGCCAAGTTCACGAACTTAATTGTCAGTTCTGGTATTTCTTTCTTTTGACTTATTGCTCAAGCATGGACTTCCAATACTATGTTGAATAGAAGTGGTAACAGTGGGAATCCTTGCCTGGTGCTAATTCTTATGGGAAATGCCTCCAAATATCCTCCCTCAGAGAGATGTTGGCTATGGGCTTTGTCATATATAGCCTGGGTAACTTTTGCCTATATTTTGAGTAATTTTATCATGAAATGGTTCTAAATTTTGTTCAATTTTCTTTTTGCATATGTTGAAATGACCATATGGTCTTTGTCCTGGTTCAGTTTTGGTAGTGAATCCCATTTATAATTTATGTATGTTGAATCATCTTGCATCCCTGAGATGAAGCCTGCTTGGTCATGGTGGATTTCTTTATTTGATATGCTGAATTCAGTTTGCCAACAAGTTACTGATGTTTTTGCATCTATGTTCATTAGGAATATCGATCTGTAGTTTTATTATTTTTGTATCTCTTCCTGGATTTGTTATTACAAGTAGCCAAAGCAATCTTAAGAAAAAAAGAATATATCTGGAGGCATCACATTACCCAACTTCAAACTATACTGAAAAGCTATAGTAACCAAAACAACACGGCATTGGTACAACAATAGAGACATTGACCAATGAAATAAAATAAAGAGTTGGATAGCCACATGTGGAAGAATGAAACAGGGACCCTATCTCATACCACTGAAAAAAAATTAATTCAAGATGGGTTACAGACTTAAATAAAATACATGAAATTATAAGAATTCTAGAGGAAGATATGGGAAAAACAATTCTTTATAAATATCAGTATAGGCAAAGAATTTACAAAAAAAAAAAAAACTAATGGCAATCATAGCAACAACACACGAATAAATAAATAAATGGTATTTGACTAAACTAAAAAGTTTCTGCACATCTAAGGAAATAATCAATAGATAAATAGATAACCCATAGGATGGGAGAAAATACTCACAAGCTATACATACAACAAATGTCTAATAACTAGAATCAACAAAGATTAAAACAAATGAGCCAGCAACAAACAAATGATCTCACTAAATAGGAGGGAAAATATACGAGCAGAACACTTTCAGAAGAAGATAGACAAATGTCCAATAAACCTATGAAAAAGTGCTCAATGTCACAAATCATCAGAGAAATGCAAATAAAACCACAATGAGCTATTGCCTTCTTCCTGTTAGAATCACTTTCATTAGCAAGAGGGACTTTACCTAACAAATGCAATCAGTGTAACCTGGCTTATTGTACCCTCAATGAATCCCCAACAATAAAAAAAAAAAAAAAAAAAAAAAAGTCCCAAAACAACAGATCCTAATGTGGATACAGAGAGTAAGGAATGCTTATGCACTATTGCTGGGGCTGCAAATTAGTACAACTTCTATGAAAAACAGTATAGAGATTCTTTAGAAAACTAAAAGTATACTTACCACTTGTTCCAGCAATTCCACTACTGGTTATCTATCAAAAAGAAAAGAGAAGTATTTTTATCACAACGACATCTGGACTGAGCACCTGTAGCTCAGTAGTTATGGCACCAGCCACATGTACGAGGTCTGGTGGGTTGAAATCCAGCCCAGGCCTATTAACCATCACCATCACCACCAACAACAACATCAACAAAATAGCCGGGCATTGTGGCAGGCACCTATAGTCCCAGGTACTCAGGAGCCTTACGCAAGAGAATCATTTGAGCCCAAGAGTTTGAGGTTGTTATGAGCTATGATGCCAAAATACTCTACAGAGGGTGACAATGTGAGACTCTGTCTCCAAAAAAAAAAAAAAAAAAAAAAAAAAAAATCTGAACTGAAATGTTTATTGCAACACTGAATCAATGGCCCATAAACTCATGAAATTAATAAAATGTGTTATATTATACCATGAAATACCATAAAAAGGAATATTAAATGCCATTTGCAACAATATGTATGTAACTGGAGAAATGAAATATATTAGAAAAATAAACATCATATGTTCTCATTATTAAACTGGAATTAAATGACGAGTACACATGTGCACAGAGGGGAGTAAATCTCAGTGGAAATCAACTGGGGGGTGGGGGGAGCAAGTGGGGGGAGCAACATGGCTAATGAGTACGTGAATGCTATTTGGATAGTGAGTACCTCTATAGCCATGACTCACGTATTATAGAAGCTATCCATGTAATCAGAAACACTTGTACCCTCTTAATATTTTGAAATTTAAAACACATATATTTTTAGTAGGCTTTCTTGTTTTTTGTTTTTTGCTTTTTAACGAAATCTGAGTCTTACTATGTTGCTTAGACTAGTCTCAAGCTTTTGGCTGAAAGCAATTCTCCTGACAGCCTCATAAGTAAATTTTAGATTTAAACCTTTTTTTTTTTTTTTTTTTCTTTTAGACAATCACAAAGCATTGGAGAATTAATAGGAAGATATTTGGAATTAAGTCTTTCATTTCTCTATTCTCATTTAGCAATTGATTTACTATGCATTTTTTGGAAACATATTTAGTTCTTTAAAAATATCATCATCTATAATCAAATTTCACTGTATATTAATGGAATACAAACATCTTTTTGTTGGTCCAATATTTTTTCTTTAGCTTCACTGGGTTCTTTATCTATTATGTCAAATTGTAGAATATATAGTTCATAGAGGAAAACTTAAATAAAATTCACTGTTTCTGCTGATGTCACCACTCACATTTTTTAACTGACATATGCTGAAGGGATGAGAAGCTGAGGATAAGATCAGAGCAGCAACATGACTTTTACTGGCACATAACATCTATCTTTACTTACCCAGCCTACCCATCTTTCCATTTGGCACCTCTGAAAGGTCATAATGACATATTTACCCAGTGTTATGAAAATACATTTCATACCCCTGGCATGGTTCTGCTGGCATAGAGTCCACCATCTCTATCTTCTGTTATAAAAGGGCATAAATATTTCCTACTGTGTGGAATCTTGTAAGCATCTCAGAATATGCTTAACCAATGAGCAATATTTTTCTTTATCTTGGCCTTGACATTTTAGAATTAAGATAATTGTGCAATTATATGCTTTTTTTCTTTATTTAATAAACTATGTTAGCCATTTAATGGTTCCATTCAATCTCAAGATTTAGAATACATCTCAAACCCTAGGATGTTAGTGTAGTACATATGTTTGTACTTACAGAATATGTATATTATTACCTCTCCTCTCTCTAATTTTCTTCTCTCTTTTGTGGATTATAATTAAATAGCTGCTTTTCTGTATTGTTTTCAGCTCCTTGTTCTATTTTCCCCCCTCTATATTCATAAATATTCAGGACTTTCATCTACCAGTTATTCTACAGACTTTTTATTTTTCCCAGTCGTCTGTCTAATATTTAAGCATGCTTTTATATTTTAGTTGCTCATAATGCCCTATTTGTTATTAGAAAATAAATTCTGTATATTCTTTAATAATCATAATTAAAATTTTCGTGTCAATTTAAGTTATTTTTTCCTTCCAGAACTGTGTCCATCTGCTCTCTTTGCTTTTTTAGTTTCTCCACCAGGTTTATGAAGACCTCAGCTTGCTGATATCATAAGCTTCTGCTCCCACAGTCAATTCTTGGCTTCCCCCCACTCTTCTTCCTCTTCTCTCATCCAGAAAGAGGTTCCAAAGACATCTCTTGTGTCTCACTACTTCCTAAATGTCTTGCTTTATATTAATTATCTTTTAATTTTTTCATATCTACATTGTGTGTTTTCACATCTACACTTTTCACATTTACCAGGAAGGATAAGGGAAACATATGTGAGCTGTGAGTGTCAAAATGTTTATCTTTTATATAGAAAATATGAAAAGGACAGTTTAATCCTTGCATATCTATTAAATTGAAGCTAGAATAATTTATGAATAATAAATACGTAGTTACCTCCTATTAATGTCTTGGTTTATTTATTTGTTCTGTTACTTAGTCTTTAAAATAAAACACTGAACCTTTTTGTTTTTTTTTTTGAGACAATAAAACACTGAATCTTTTTTTTTTTTTTTTTTTTTTTTTTTGAGACAATGTCTCACTTTGTGACCCTAAGTAGATTGCTGTGGCATCATAGCTTACAGCAACCTCAGACTCTTGGGCTTAGACTCTGAGGCCTCAGACTCTAAGGTTATTCTCTTGTCTTGGCCTCCTAAGTAGCTGGGACTACAGATGCCACCCGAAAGACTCAGCTATTTTTAGATGTAGTCTGACTACAACTTAGGCTGGTCTTGAACCTGCTAGCTCAGGAAATCTGCCTGCCTTGGCCTCCCAGAGCACTGGGATTACAGGTGTGAGCCACCACTCCCATCTAAAAAAAACACTGAATCTTTTAAAAGAATATAAAAAAGCTCTTTAGAAAGAATGTGGTCTGTAAGTTGTAAATATAAGATGATGTTTAAAAATAAATAGTAGAAATATAAAATATAGAACATTATCAAACAAAAAGTAAAATTTTGTTTGATATCAATTATTATTTATGCACCATTAAAAATATTCCATTTATTACAGGTTAAATTGTGCCCCCCTCCCAAATTCATACTTTGAAGTCCCAACCCTTAGAACCTCCTTTGGAAATAGAACCATGTAGATATAATTTGTTTAGATTGAGTCATTAGGATAGGTCTGAATTCAGTATAAAGATGCTCTAAGCCAATTTAGGACTTCATTGCACCATCCTTAGCGAACTTTCTTCTTACCCTCATGAAATATTGTGTGTCTGTTATTTATTTTCTCTTTTTTTACTCCAATGCTGCCAAGATAAATATTAAAAAATAGTAAATGAGGCAAAACTGTATATATTCTGGCATGTGTTTTTCATCCAAGCTTTATCTTACAATCATACATGTGTTATCTCCTTACTACCTACCCCAGTTGTTCTATGAGTACTGATCTATATCATCACCATCATCATCATCTTTGTCATCATCATCATCATTTGTCCCTTGAATAGCTCATTCTTTCTCATGTCATTTTTCCTGTGCAAATGCTGTTTCTGTTGTCTTTTCTGACTAAAATTACTCCATTTTGGCTACTTGGCTTTTGAATTCTTTATTTATATGTAAAAATAAATATTCTGTAACTACATAGAAATAACTTACGCTGCACTCTTACTACACCTATTATGTCCCTCACTATTTCAATACCTACTGTTTTTAACTCCTGAAAAAAAAAAAAAAAAGACGTGTGAGGTAAATGTAATATCTCATACCCTTTGTCCTTCTTTTCTGGTGAAGAAACTGAGCATCTCTGAAGTTAATTAAGTGCCATTAATAACACTGCTGGCTATCAATTTCAATAACATGGATGGGTTATGTATTTGGGTAAATAAAAAAAGCATCGTACTCACAGGGGTCAGGGAAAGTTTCAGAAGTGGCAGTGTTTGAGAAGACATAATTTTTCAGAAAGCAAATCTAGAGGAAGGACATTTTTGAAAGCATACACAGAATGAAGATTCAAGTTTTCCTCCTTTTTGAATCATTTCTAACAGTGAATTTCGAAAGGAAATGTTTCTCCTTCTTGTGATTGTCTGACATAATCCCATGTTATGTTCATCAAATAAGTAAGATGCATTTTAATCACTTGTCTATGACATAAAGTAAACAGAGCATCTCCTCTGAGGACCTGTTAGCTTGTTAAATTCATCGCTTCCTAAAATTTTATTTTTTCCTTCTAAATCTATCATTCAGAAAACGCATGTGCATATAATCTTTCATGTTCCTTCTTGGTCTAGAAAATTTTCTGGATGGTGATTTTTCTCTTCCATGTTTTGCTGAAACATATGCTTGGGGGGGGGGTCACATAATACCAGTAGATATATGTATGAGGTCGTATAAACCAGGACAGAATGGAAATGAGAAGCATTTTAAAGGAGATGAGTAGGAGGTGTCAGAAATGCCAAGATACTCGATTTCTCTAAATGTCTATATTTTGATACCCAGACTCCTGGTATTTGTAACCCAAAAAGCCTAAAACAGTAAAGAATTCAAAGGCAACTGCAGTTAAATCACATATGAGAGCATGGTTTGGACAACATTTCAGCAATCTAGAGTTCTGATTATACTAGAACATGTTTACAATTGTACTAGTGACATTGTCACTAACAACAACACCAGAAGGAGCTAATCACATTTATTGTGTGCATATTTCCCTCCTAAGTCATGTTTTTAAAATTCATATATATAAAGTGGTTTAATTCAAATTATCCTAATTTGTTTAGGTATAGACTACACAGAACTAAACTAGTCTGATTCCTGCTGTAAATTACATGGTGAAATTTAAAAATCTCATTCTTAGTATTTCCTCAGATATCAAGATATACTAAAAAGAAATTATAGGGCATGTGAAATATGAATACTGTATTCAGTAGGAAGGAACACTGTATTCAGAAAATCGGGGGCACTTAGACTATCAAAGTATATAATTATTCAGTACTAACTAATTATAAGTAAATACATTGAGAAACCATGTATTTATACTTATGTAAATAAGTACATAAATATATAAAGGGGGGGGAAAGAATATTCATTTAAGGTAGAATTGTACCTAACAAATGTATAGGTATGATGGAATGATGAAGATTTAAAAAACTACCATTTAACAATCATAATTAAAATTTATTTTAGATAAGATTTAGTAGTGACTGCTAACATGGATGATAAATAGTTATTAAAAAATAAAGGATAAGATTCAGATAGAATCTTAATGTCAGACTAGACGTATATACAACATGTATGTACATAGAAACACGTAAGTGTATATGAAAGAGAGATAGAACAAATAGAATACAATTTTTAAACTTGGAAATCTACTGAAGTGTACCTGCTAATTCCTGAAACTATTCTTACAACTTTACTATAACTTTAAAGTATGTGAAAATAAAATTTACCAAAATAAAAACTTTCATTACCCACATAAATCCAATTTTATTTATTAAAAAGTGGGATATATAGTTTGAATTATGAAAATGACATGTAAGGAAAATAATATGATTACTGAACCATTACATATTCTAAGAATGTAACATTTTCCCACTTCTCCAATGGTGTAAATATAGTTGTTTATATTTTATTAACTTTTTAGCATTTTATCAATATTTCTGTACTGGATGCTATTACAACACAAAATTCTAACACAATAATAATACTCCTCCTTAAATTAGGAATTATTTACTTTAAAACACAAGAAGAACATTGCTAAAATGATAGAGTGTGTATAGAATAAATGTAAGACCTTGGTTCTGGAAGCAGACATGGTCCAGATTCCAGCTCACTTTCGAGCTGGTTGCCTTAGAATAGTTAATTTAAGATCTTTACAGTTTAATTTCATGGTCAACAACATTTGAATAACTGTTAATTCCCATGTGGTGGAATTTTATGAGCTCCAAGGAAAAATTCAAAAAATGCCTAGCAAATGCCTGTGATATAATTAATTTATAATACATGTTCGCTCTTATAATGAATAAAGATTATATATAATTAATTGAGATACTTAGGTATTATCTCTTCTTAAACCACTACATATGAAACCCTTCCACTGATCTAAAATCTTAACTAATTTTCCATGTGCAATTAAATTGCTAATACATTTTACTTATACATTGAAGAGAATGGGCATAGTTTCCTTTTCAGCATAGATTTTCTAGAAGCAAAAGAAAAATAAAAGCAAAAGTCTATCTAAAGCAAGTTACTCAAAGTGACACTTCCAATGATTTCCATTGCTTTCGGTTGTTACTTTCATTAGATATGCTCTGAAAATATTTCACTCCTTGAACAACTACTTGGTAGTTGTATAAGAACTTTCTTTTATGTTATTTGCCAGACAGAGACACACTGTTTCATTGCCAACACAAAATACCTCATATATTTCTTTTACTTAGTATTCTGTAATTTACTAAATGTCTATTTGAAACACATTTTTATTGTTATTTATTAGGTTTTACTCTGGCAGCCCAAATACTTTATTTGGATCACTTTGCTAAATAAAGTCAGCAATGCAAGAAGAGTAGAGAAAATTGGTTTTCCTCTCACTTTTGCAGGTCTACATGATTAGACTGCTTCTCTGCCCTTGGACACTGCACACTGATGAACACTAACTTCAAGAGTCTTCGGGAAATAAATTGACTTTTAGTCAAAAATACATCTAGAAGAAAAACATTAGAACAATTTGGCTGATTATCTCATGTTAAAAATTAATTTTTTAAACATTTCTTGCTTTTTTATCTGATATTTTGAACACTTAAACAGATTCGAATTACTTTATATACGTGTCATCAAATGAAAAGATGATAATTGATAATCATAGAAATTTTCTTTTGAAGTAACTATGAATCTAAGGAATTGGTATGATCATTAGTTATTTTTTCCTTTAATTCTTATACTGCCATAGGGGGAGGAAAATGCTATTTCAAATGGCTCAAAAAGTACAGGTATCATTTAATACCTTAAAATTATTTTAATAATAATTTATATATTTATTTTTATAATTATAAACCACTTTGAGATATCATCTAACTCCAGTAAGAGTAGCCCACATAACAAAATTCCAAAACTACACATGTTGGCATATATGTGGAGAAAAGGAAACACTCTGCACTGCTGGTTGGAATGCAACCTAACACATTCCTTTTGGAAAGAAGTTTGGAGAACACTCAGGGATCTAAAAGTAGACCTGCTGTTTGATCCTGCAATTCCTCTACTAGGTGTATAGCCAAAAAATCAATAATCACTTTGCAACAAATATTTGCACCAGATTGTTCATTGCAGCTCGATTCATAATAGCCAAGTCATGGAAGAAGCCCAAGTGTCCACTGACCCATGAATGGATTAATAAATGGTGGTGTATGTATGCCATGGAATATTATGCAGCCTTAAAAAAGATGAAAATTTTATCTCTTTTATGCTTATATGAGTGAAGCTAGAACATATTCTCCTTAGTATAGTATCTCAAGAAGGGAAGAAAAAGTATCCAACATAGTCAGTAAATTTATGAAGCCAATTTATATTTACTCACACTTTCTTGTGAAAGATAGATCACAACTATAGCCCAGGAGGAAGGAGAGAAGTAGAGGGGAGTGGAATGGGAGAGGGGAAGTTTGATAGAGGGAGGGAAAATGGTGGGACCACACCTATGGAACATATTGCAAGGGTACAAGTCAAATCTATCAAGAATAGAACATAAATGTCTTAACACAATAATTAAGGAAATGAGGTGAAAGCTATGTTGATTAGTTTGATTTAAGCACTCCTAATAGTTTAAAAAATCAACTCATTGTACCCCACAAATCCATCAATGTATTCATGATCTATGTGTATATGACTTAACAAAAGGGAAAAAAAAAACTTTTATTAGTGACATAAAGAAATATTTGAAAATATCTAAGGCCTGCTATAGTTGGAATTTAATGTTGTAGTAAAAAGACCAAGAAATTTTTTAAATAGATGAAATGTATATATATATTTTTAAATACTATAATGATCACCTTATAGACTATCCTGCAAAGAACTGTAATTTTCTCTTAGGTTCAGATTTGTCCTTAGACTTAGCAATATCCAAGTAATTTATAATAAAAATATTATCATACAAAATAGTACAAAATGCTGCAGGCCCATTTAAGAAATCCCCTTATCTATGAGACTTAGTACGTATTTGTATATCAAGCACAGTCTGAATTGGAACAATTGGTGTCAGTTTAAAGTTTGCAGTGGCCAACTATTTTGATTGTTAAAGATCTATACACTGTTCCTTATCCTTTAAACCTAGCCATTGAATTTATTTGGGGCATCATGTTCTCCAAGAAATGTAGTTTTGGGTCTGTATATATAAAGAATTTAAAATAAAAGGATGAAACATATCAACAATTAAGCACTTAAAACACGCCTTTTAATTTAAAAAAGATGTTAAAATAGGGCAACACGTAAAGTAGTAAAATGATACTCATTCGTAACATATTGGCAATTAAATTTCTTTCTTTTTTTTATTATTCCTTGGATACCCTGTGCTGTACTTATTATATGGTAATTCTAATTCTTTAATGATAGTTTTGAATCACAAGTCTAAAATGACATTTACTCGGCTCATTTTTTTTTTAAATTTTGGTCTTTAACTTCCTACATGTTGCTTTTCAAAACTGGAAAGGCATTTCCATGTTTAGGTATTATATGTTTTTGTAAAAAATTATATTTTTATTGGTTTATAGCAATTCACTTTCTAGATTTTACCAGTGAATTGCAGTAAGATATTAAGCAAAACTTTATATTGAGGAGTCTGAAACTGTTAGTGAGGGCCTAAGAACTTTTATACTTTATATCATTTAAATGAGGACTTCTTAAAGAAGATGTACCTAAATATTATTGACAAAATGATGATTATAACCATTCCCTTTAGGTACATTTGTATATAGTTTACTATAATTTAATGAGTGCCTACAGTTTTCCAGGCACTGTTAACTGTGGGAATCCCTAAATGATGTGCCACATAACAATGTTCAGTCAATGGGGAATGCATATGTTATTATGATGGCCCCATAATATAATAATATCATAGTTTTCTATGTTTATTTATGTTTAGATACACAAATACATGATGTTGTGTTATATTGCCTATAATATTCAGTGGAGTAATATGTTATAGAGATTTGTAGCCTAGTAGCAATAGGCCGCATCGTGTAGCCTAGGTATGTAGTAGGCAATACCACCTTGTTTTATGTAGCATCCTCCATGATGTTCATACACCTATAAAATCACTTAATAACATATTTCTTGTTAAATGATGCATGACTGTGTATTCTACTTAAATCAAACAATTCTCTATAAGGCAAAACTTCTGTCTGCATTTTATTTGTAGAAAACACACCAATGGCTCCATTGCAAAAAATTAAATGGAATTTGTAATTTAAACCATTTTACCACTAAAAAAAAATACAGAAATCAGACCATATCTACAGTCTCAAGTAAGTGTTAGATTTTTATATAGAATGTCTATTTTGTACAAAAGAATTGTTTCTGTGTTTAGCAAAACAACGGTTACTCTGATGCAGGATATCGTCCCAAAAGAGTGAAATAAGGAAATATTTTGTAGAAGGCATAGCACTTTTTTTAAATCATGAGTTAGAATTCTTATTCCTTAGAACCCTGTTCTTCTGTGTAGCATATGATGGTATCGTCCATAATTTACTAGAGGAATTCTTGAGGCTCTTCATATCTAGGAGTTGATTACTACAGAATTTACAAATGTCAAAGGTTTATACTTTTATCATTTCTTTATCTGAATAATATTTAATGGGATCACTTTTGGCCCTAGCATTTAGTCCCCTTTGAATGCTCCTTTGTCATGTTTCAGATTTTCTTTCATACCTTTAGCACTTTGGTTGTACTATTCCTTTTGCCTGTTATAAGCTTTTTTGCTCTTGTTCCTCTTGTCTATAATAAGCTTTAATTTTTTTTATATTTCATTTGGATTTTTAATTTCCTTTCATGTCTTAAGCAAAGTTGGACCTCAAGGAAGCTTTCTCAAACTCTTCAGTACAGTACAATTCAAACTATTCATCTTCAGTGTTCAAAGATAATTCATTGATATGTCTGTCAATGTATTTATATCAATATATCATGTTTATTAATTATCTTACTCTATGTTCAGATTATCTACAGCAACCAGTTATGTATAAGTGTTAAGATATTCAGCTGTTAAGTGAATTGACTGTATTTCAGACATTTCTTTAAGATAACGATGGATTTACCATTTTGTGTGCTTGTCATTCATATGTAGTTTTGAGGAGTAACAATGTCAAAGTGTTTCATACAGTATTTAATTTATCTAAATATTGAAGAATGACATATGCCACACACTATGATAGGTGCCAACATAAGGAAACTACATGAATAAAATATTTCAAACTTCTGGTTGTGGACGTGACACAGAAGTGAGTATTACACTTAAAGCTTAAAGTCTGAAAAATTACCTAACGCCCACAACTCTCTCTCTTTTTTATTTATTTATTTATTTATTTATTTATTTTTTATTATAGATAAAAATATGCACCATAGATGTGGCCCAACCCATCACCCTCCCTCCACCCATGCTGAGAGCAGTCAAGGCAGTTAGAACTTGAATCTCCAAGAGACTGGCAAGAAAGGAAGAGTTAACACAAAGAGCAGAGAAGGTAGAGGCTGAGAAGTAGCAGCCTGAGATTTACATCATTGTAACTAAATTGGAGAGATTGGAATTGAAGTCCAGATGTTGAAAGTGGTTTAGTTGAGGAAGCCAAGATCTTAATAGAGAAAATTAGAAATAACTGAGTTTGAACCAAGTGCATGCTTTCCTTGGAGAGATATGCTTACATTAGTGGTATTTATATAAATAGATACACACATACACATACATGTATCTATACACATGTGTTTGCCCCAAAATAACCAGGGGATGATTAAAAAAATGTGAACAGAAATATAAATCTAAAGATTTAGAAGATACAGAATTAGCAGTTGCAGGACTGCAAGAAGTAAATTTACCCCTAGTAAACATTCTATGTTTTTCTTTGAGATCCTTTAGAAGAATGCAAAATGCAGGAAATATGTTCAAGCCTACCAACAAAATAAAGACCCAAGTAGGTCAGCATTAATTATATACACATATGGTTGTCCAGAAACAACTGGGGTACAGTGAAGGTCAGAAGTTAATCAAATGACATCTTTATACTACTGAAAAAAACAATGTCCAATAAGAAATCTACAATCAGAAATTATATCCAAGCACACTAAAGTAAAGTAAATTAAAAATTTTAACCTAAAATAATAATAAAACTTGGGGAGAAATTACTAAGAATGTATGCCTTGAATTAATTATATCCAGCACTCTTCCGGAAAAATGGTGACAATCCTATGAGGAACTACAAGGAAGCATAGCAATGAAGAAAGAAATTAGAAGTTAAAGAGGTATATAGGTTGACAAATAAAAAATAAATATTGACTATGAAAAAATAAGCAAAAATGGATTGCAGCAATAGAAATATACATATAATTTAAAATATTCATTAACAGTAGTGAGCAGATGGAAGAAAGTGAATGAAATTTAAAAGTTGTATTTCCTAAAAGAACTTAGGAAATACAATAAAGAAGTACTGATTTTGGATAGATTGAAACAATTTAAATATATAGGCATAATCATAATAAACCTTAAAATGATTTAAAATTATAACTGTAAAATTAATAAAGGGGAAATAATAAAATAACAAACATTTGGTTCATCTTAAAAGGATATGAACAGATCAAAAATCAAAGAATAGAAAAAAGAAAAAGACCATATGATAGATTAAATCACAAAGTATACCTTTAAATATAAATTATAAAGAGATTCCAATGACTACATATTGCTTATAAGACGTGCATTTTATTTTCTTTAATTTCAAAATATAATGGAGACATAAGTATTTTGGGTTCTATGTATCAATTTTCTAAGGCTTGAGTCTGGGAAATAAGTGTGGCAATCACTCAAATGGTGTTCATTGTGCCTTTTAGATAGGTTTTCACCCAGTCTCTTCACCATTCTCTCCCCTGCTTTATTTCTGCTGAATTTTACTTCTCTCTGTGCACATGTGCTCATGGGTCAGTTCCAAAATAATAGAGAGTACACATTATTTGTTTTTCCTTTCTTAAGATGCCTCACTTAGGAAATGATTTCCAGTTCTATCCAAATTGCTGCAAAAATGCATTAAATCACCCTTCTGTATATTATTCCAGGTACAAATATCTCCTCATAAACTGGTGTGCACATGAGTTGATTAAACACCTTTGAAATTGTGAAATATGCTGCAATAATTATTCACACGAAGGTATCTTTGTGATAAAATGGCTTCATTTGAGTAAATAACCACTACTGGGATTGCTGGATTGAATGCTAAATATACTTTTAGGTCTTTAAAGAGTCTCCTCAAAAAACTAAACTCTCCAGAAAATTCTGGTTTTCATAGAAGTAGTACTAATTTTCAGGCCCAGCAACAAGGTAGAAGTATTCCTTTCTCTCTGCATCCACTCCTGCATCTAATGTTTTGGGATTATTTAATAAAAGCCATTCTAACAGGGGGAAGGTGATCTCTCATTGCCATTTTAATCTGTATTTCACTGATGATGAGTGATGTTGAGCATTTTTTAAATATATTTATTTAAATATATTTACTGGCCAATTGTCTATCTTCTGTTGATAAGGTTCTGTGAATGTCTTTTGCTTGATTTTAATGGTGTTGCTTACTTTTTTCTTGGTAATTTAATTTAGTTCTTTGTAGATTCTATCAGCCTTTCATCAAATGTATAACTTGTGAATATTTTCTTCTATTCTGTAGGTTGTCTTTTGTTCTTAACTGTGTAGATTTTTTAAATTTAATCAAATCCCTTTCTTCTTGTTGTTGCTGCTGCTGTTTATTGCAATGGGATCGTCTACATAATTTCCCTGGAATGATATCTAGAAGACATTTCCAATATTTTCTTCTTGAGTTCTCATAGTTTTGTGCCTTACATTTAAGTTTCTTAGTCATCTTTAATTAATTTTTGTGACTGGAGAGATAAATGGATCCTCATTCATTTTTCTGCATGTGATAATCCAATTTTCTCAACACATTAAATAGGGCTTCTTTTCCCCAGTGTACATTGCTGTCTTCTTTTTCAAAGATCAGTTGGATGCATGTGAATGGTTTTATATCTGTGCCCTCCAGTCTGACACTTTGGCATGTATCTCTAATTTTGTGCTAATACAATGCTGTTTTGGTTAATATGGCTTTGTAGTACAGTTTGAAGTCTGGTAATATGATTCTACCAAGCTTGTTCTTTTTGCTTAAAATTAATTTGACTATTGAAGGCTCTTTTCTGGTTCCAAATCAGCACAAAAGACACCCACCTAAATGTAATATGATATGGAGACAAAGTTGACACAGACTAACTTGGTTTGTCTGGGATATAAGACACTTACTTAGTCTATTTTTATTTCTACTCCACACTGGGAAATAATCCTGTTTGGATCACTAGAACTAAATTCACACTGCCTGCTTCATATTTCAACTGGCTACAACTAGGTTAGTAAAATAAGCCTTTTTCTTACATGTAAAAGAGATCGTTTTCATTCTCGCAATATCTCCACGATCTTGGCACATTTTTGCCGCATATCAGTGCGAGAGAGAGGAACAGTTGTGGCCCTCTTGTGGCCCAGCTCGAGGAGGGACAGTTGAGCTGAGTGGAAAGGTGGGATATGAGGAAATACAAAGGCATGAAAGATAAGGAGAGGGACACAAAGAAATAAAAGAACAAAGAGATAGGATGGGTGGGGAGGGCTGACTGCAGCCAGCCCCTGAACTGTGGAAACAGTTTTATTTATACAGTAGCTTAAGATTGCATAAATCTTAACACATGAGGGAGAGACCAACTTTAAACAGGAAAAACTGTGTGCTGGCCAATAACAAGGATAACAAGGAAAGTATGGATGGACTATGTGACTTTTGGCAGGTGAAAACAATGTTGGTAAGGGAGAAGTGGTTGGGGTCACTCCCTGAGCATTTTGCAGGCTGTGGGGGACCCCACACTTTTTAAGAACACAACACAACACAGTCTACTCCCCACACTTTTTAAGAACACAACACCAATTTTCAAATATGTCTTGAATGTGTGTTAAGGGTGCATTCTCCTCCAAAGGACTTCCTGAGTTTTAGCAGGCATAATGCTTTGCTTATAGATATGGCCTCCAGATTCTATTGTGTTCCTCTCTTTCTCAATCTTCCAGCAATGCCCCCTCCCCCCCAAGGAAAGAAATTCTCTGTAATCTGCCAGGGCTTTGCAGCAATGAGTACCAGTCATTTGTTACATGTCAAACAATGGCTCAAAGTGTAAAAATAAAAAAGTGACAAAGTACAATCCAACAGGATGAACAGAACAGCACCCCATCCATCATTTCTATCAATCAACATGTACAGTCTGATGGGCCTATGCAAGAGACATAGGCTGAATGAATGTATGAAAAAATATAACACAATCATCTGCTAGCTCCATATCGCCAAGAAACACATCTAAACCACAAGGACCCATACATACTCAAGGTGAAAGAACAGAAAGAAATATTTCATGTACATGGACACAATAACCACGATCAAATGATAGTGGTTAAAGTCATTATCATATCAGATTGGCTTTAAATCAATAATAGCATGGGAAGACAAAGACATTTATTATAAAACGGTAAAGGGAATAATTCAACAGGAAAGAAATAACAATTCTAAATACTTACGGACATATCACAGGAGTACCCAGATTCACAAAGCAAACCATGCTAGAGCTGAGCAAAGTCATAAACAATAGTAACACAATTGCCAAAGATTTGAACACTGCACTGACATAACTGGACAGATCATCTAAGCAGAAACTAAGTAAAGAAACACCAGACTTACATGGGCTGTAGCAAACATTTACAAATAATTTCACCCCAGAACAACTGAATATGCATTCTTTTCCTCAGCACATGGGATATTATCCAGGATTAATCATATCTTAAGCCACAAAATGTGTCCTAACAAATACAAAAAAATTGAAATAAAACCATGTATCTCTCAGACCACAGTGAAGTAAACCTGCAGGCAGTCCCTGGGTTATGATCAGTAGCATTCCTACACACGAATAACAGTCAAGCAAATATAAAATTAAAGACGCAATACCATTCACAATAACTATACAGAAAATAATATGTCCAGCAATATACTTAACCAAAGAGGTAAAAGATATCTAAAAAGAGTACTATGAGGGAAAAAGGTCTAACCAAAACAAAGAAATAGAAGAATACATCATGGTCATCAATCAGTAAAATTAAAATTGTTAAAATGTCCATACTACCCAAGGTAATTTACAGATTTGATGCTATCCCCCCATGTCATATTTCACAGACTTAGATATGCATTGTAACCACAAGTATATAGAGTAGTCAAAGTGAAATAATAAAATACACCATGTGAGGAAAAGTGACAGCACAGCAATAGAGCAAATGAATACTGTATTAAATATGAAATTAGTCAAGATGGGTTAGGAGAGATAAGAATGGTATTTCATACTTATAAATGCCAAATTCCAAAAAATATATATATAGTCATTTACTTCATACCATTGTAAGAGAAGTGACATAGCTATAAATTGTCACAGCCCACCACTGCCACTGCTTGTCAGGGCCCAGGGCTGTCCAGGTCTTGGGCCCAGCTTGACTAGGTTCTGGACACTGACTGCTAAGCTACCTTGCTCAGGAACATTTCTCTTAGGTGCCTGAGGGCTATCTACTTTAGCAGGAGAGAGAGAGTGTGTGTGTGTGTAAAGCAGTCTTAGAATAGATAGATCCTAGTCTTTAGCAGAGCTTGGTAATCTTCAGCAGAGAGACGCCATGCTGGCGTTCTGCAGGCAGGAGAGGAGATAGTCAGAGTAAGCGGTCCGTGACAGAATGCGCATGGTCCCGACTGCCTTCTCCTCCAACCTAATATAAGGCTGATCTCATGCCTCTCAACACCACAGGTGTAGAGACTGCCAATTCACCACTGCTCTTATCTCGTGAGCTCTCATGCTTGTTAGGAGAGCTAAATCTCTCTCCATGCCCTTTTCACCAAGATGTTTCATTATTGAGCTATACAGGCATTATAACTTTCAGTCCTCCTAGCCATAGGCTATACGGGCTGCTGCAATAAATATACTGCAGATTTTAAAAACACTTCTCTAAATATATTGTAGAAAAATCAGACTATAAAATCAGTAGAGAAATAACAGAGTTGACAATATGATTGAAAAACCTAACTTTATTTTTAGATATAAAGCATTATAAGAGCAACAGAATATTTTATTTTCAAGTTCAGGTGAAACAGTCAATCAAAAGAACATATACAGCCTATACTTACTCAAATTTATGATAAAGTCTTGATAAAATTTTAAATAATAAATTTAAAGTGCATTATCTCTATACAGCCTAATTAAATTATAAATTAATAATAATAATGATAAAAACAACTAAAATCGCATATATTAATGATATTTATAAATAATTTTATATTCAAGTAGCATACATATAAGTTAAAGAATAAATCTAAATCTAAATTTGAGTATATTTTTGCATAATTTGTAATGAAAATGTTACAGAATTAGTAGATGCAACTAAAACAATTTTGTGGAGAAATTTATAGTTAAAATGCATTCATTAGAAGTGATGAGAGATTGCCAATCAATACCTTAAACAGTCATGAAAAGTAAAGCATACTGACTCCCAGACACACAAAATGTAGCTAAATATGGAAATAGTAAAAACATAACAGAAAAAAGCCATGATTTAGAAATTAATTATATAAAAGAGGAACCCAACAATGTTAAAAGTTTTCTCTTTAAAAATGATTAATAAAATACTTGTATTTCTAGGGAGATTTTTTTTTTTTAAATTATGATGGAAGTTATAATTTATACCTAGTAAAAATTTTGAACAAGAAATTTTATCCATCAAATCTTGAAAGGTTAACAGAGTACAACATATTGATGTCAATTTTTTTTATTATATGATATAAATTAATTTACTGGAAAATAGGATTTTTTAAAGTTGTTCAGGAAGATTTAGAAATATAAATAGTCCCACATTCATTAAATATATTGATTCAATAATCTTCAAGAAAAAAAATATTGTCAAAGAAAGTTCCCCTATGAATTTCCACAATCTTTTCAAAAAGCACTAATGCCGATTTTACAAAAACTTCTTCAGAGAATGAGAGAAAGGAAAAATTTTTAAGATATTCTACAATGCTATCATGCTATTAATACTACAACCTTATAAAGAGAGCAAAAAAGTGTAAACTTACACCAAATTTCTGTCATGAATGGAGCATTCCTGAATGTAAATGAATGCATTCTTTTGGTCATGAATGTAAAATTTAATATTTTAAGTAAAATTAACAAATTGAATTCAGCAATGTTTCAGAAGATAACATAAAGTGAAAAGGCATATTTTATTTCAGAGTTGAATTTATTTTAAAAATAGTCAAAATACTATAAATATTAATAATATAAATATTAATGAGTTGAATTTATGCTAAAATAATCAAAGTACTATAAAAATTAATAATCAAAATGCCACAAATAATATAGAATACAAACATAATATTTTCTATAGATGTCAAATAATGTAGAAATACATCTGATAAAATTCAAAATCTGTGCTGGATAGTGAGATACTATCCAGTAATTAGATAATAGCATATTAGATAACGAATGCAATAAAGTATATCTATAAATCACTTATTAAAAGCATTTTATTTACTAGGGCTATGTTGAAAGTCTGTTTTCTGAAATGGAATATAATAAACAGATATTCTTTCTCAATTTCTATGCAACATAGTACAGGTAGTTTTAAAAATCAGGCAAGAAAACTTTTTTTTAAACGAAAGAATAAAACGTATTGTTCACAGCTGTAATAGTTGTCGTAGTTGTCATTGCCCCAAAAGGCTGATATAACAAATTACCTTGGACTGGGTGCTTTGTAAACAGCAGAGATTTGTTGTTCAGTTTGGAGGCTGAGGAGCACCAGAGGGAAGTGCCAGCAGATTGGGTGTCTGTTGAAAGCAGGCTTTCTGCTTCATCAATGGCATCTTGGATCTGTGTTTTCATGTGGCATAATAGTAAACAGGTTTCTGGGACTCTGTATAAAGATACCAATTCCCTTCACAAAGGGTGGATTCCTCCTAACCTCATCATTCCCCAAAGGCCCTACCTTTTTTTGTAGTACCATTGCCAATGGAGATTAGGTTTCAATATATGAATGGGAAGGGAATGGGGTCACAAACTTCCAGACTATACCCACTGTATATGAAGTTTAATGCTACCGATAAATTGACAGAATCGAATAGAGAATTTTATAAGGTTACTCGCCAAAAGGCTAACAACAAATTTAAATACATCCCACCTACCACCCACCAAGAACCACTGGTGGATGGGAGTCCAGGCATAAATGTCTCAAATAAACTTCCGTTGGACAGACAATTCTGGAAGGCATATGATTCTCAGCTGTCCTAGACAACTGACACTCATTTACAGTCATCTTTTCCTTCTCTACCACGCTTCATTGTCCTCCTCAAACTCTTATTCACTGGAAATGCCTTGTTTCCCTTCTCTCCCTACCACACATGCTACCTGTACCCTCATCCTGTTTCATGCTGTGCTTTTGAGGCAGCACAACAAAAGAAAAACTTTAATTTGGAATAAAGCAAAATGAAGTGGCATTTGATTTAACATATAAAAGGCAGAAGGAAGTTGACAGTCACTCAGAGTTTTATATTTCAGGACAGCAAAGAAATAATCAGGGCCTCATAGCCACAAGCAGAAGCAGGCCTGTTCTCTTTCCTTCAAAACAATAATGAAAATATAAGATATACCATTGCAATATTGCAGATAGTGAAATGCAAAGTTGGAGAATAGAATCTTCTTAGAAATGGATTTAGAACTCAGAAACCCTTAAACCTGTCTGCTTAGAAAGAAATACTTCTTTTCTGGGAACTACTTTGTTTAAGCCTCTCATAAATGTTACCATTTAATTGGAAGATTAAACAATAATGTTACCACAGAATGCTTAATGTTTTATCTCCATTTGCAATGAATGTCACAGTTTGAAACTTGCTGTGATTTGTAGGTGATCCCCAACCTTTATTTTTTAGTAAAGTTTCTTTCGTTTATTTCTTTTGTTACCCTGTAATGTTGCTATACAATATACATGCATAGACAGAGGAGTTTAAAAATAAAATATTCTTAGAGAAAAAATGAAAATTTCTTGAAATATATTTTTCAAGATATTACTGACATGAGGAGCTTTTTATAAGATACTTTTGTTTTATTCCTGTAGCATAAAGCAGAAAATATTGTATAGAAATCAATGGGTCATTATTTATTATGTTTCCTTTAAATTACAATGTTTAGAAAGCCCTAAAAACAGAAATCGTACTTTTACCTAATGTGATCCTAGTAATCCTTTTATTATAGTGTTGATGGAGCTACCACTGCTGTATATGTTAACAGACGTATTATTTAATCACTGCATCAAACTGTGGTTTTAAGAGCATAACTATACTTCTGTATAAACTGGTAGATCATACTGCTGTGTTAAGTAAACAAAGAGCAATTTATGCCTCTTATAACCACATATTTTTACTGCTTATTTTCCCTTGTTGTCTTTTATGTTGAATTAATGGCAGGAGAGTATTTCATACTCATTTTTGTTTTTACACTTTAATTTAAATTACATCAATGTATGTCCTGGTTTCCCTATTGCATTTCCTGATACAGAAATTTGACAACTAAGTATAATATATAGGTTAGAAATAAAGTAAATATATCTATTTGTAATATAATAATGTATTCATTCTGCTAAATGCTAAGGTGTTTTGAGCCAAAAATATTTAAAATATTCAGAAAGTTAAAAATATGCTGGCACAAATATTTGGTTTTTTAGCATGGAGAAATTCTAAACTAAAATGATCTTGTATAAATGCATGGTGAGTCAGATGAAGAAAGGTTTTGAGAGATGAGCAATTTCCTGTATTTGCTAATTTTCATCAAGATTGGATTGGATTCCTTTTTTGCTACTTTTTGTTTTTGTGAATGCTGCCTTTTTCTCGTCTGTATATTTTTCACTTATTTGATTTGCTAATGAGAGGTAGGTCACCAAACCATTGTATAAAGGAATACTTCCAGCTGAGTAACACTCAAGAAAAGTTTCCCTCATTTTGTAAGGTTATGTTATTTTATTTGGTGAAATGCCACATATTTCTCAAACCTATCACATTCTGCCTAGTTATTGAGAATCCTGTATTTAATTTTAATATCCATCAATATTATCAATTTTTATCAGTAACTCTTATCGACAGAATGTTTGTGAACCCATTCCCAAATTTATATATTGAAATCTTAATCCTCAATGTGATTGTATTAAGAGGTGGGGCCTTTACTGTGTGATTGCTTCATGAGCTTGAAGTCCCCATAAATAGGATTAATGTGCTTTAAAAAGTAGCCTGAGAGAACTCACTTTCTTGCCTCCTCTACTATGTCAGAACTTTAAGAAGATAACCATCTATTAACCAGAAAGGGGTCACTCATCAGACACCAAATCTGCAAATGTCTTGATTTTGGACTTTTCAGCCTCCAAATTTATGAGAAATAAATATCTATTGTTTATCATCTATGTGGTCGGTATTTTCCTATGGCAACCTGAAAAGACTCATACATAACTAAAAAATAGAAATTCAAAATCAGAAATGCAATCAACTTAGTACGCATTTTTATTAAGCATAGACTTCATTATGCACAAAACTTTTAAATATTCTCTTTCATATGTCATGACATTAATAAATTTTTTCTTACTTCTGAGTGCTTCAGTAGAATTTTATGACATTAGAGACAAATGTAGCCCTCACCCAATACAGCATCTGGCACATGGCTGGGGGACAATAAATAATAGTGAAATAAATACACTTAAATGAGGTCACCAGATCGACTTGCCAAAATGGTCAGTCTTAAGGGAGGCAATATGTAGTTCAAAAGAAAAACACATTTAAATTTGGCTCATATCTGCCAATAATTTTTAAATAAGGTTGAAGAATTAAATTTTAAATGCAATAAAACATTATGAAGCATCAAGAATAACGTTACTTAAATAAACTGTGAATACCGCTAAAACAGTATTCACAGTAAGTCAATATGTACTAGTGTGATTTGGGAAAGTAATTAGGCAGTATATTCAAAGGTAGGTAAGATAATTGAAAATTTTTAAGGCTTTATGTAAAACTCTCTAACAGCTTAAATATGGCATTACTAAATTGGGCAGATTGCAAAGAAAATTTTGCAAAAATGGTCAGTTTGCAATTGGGTATAATGGTGGTCATTAGGCAAAATTGATAATAGAGGCATTGGAAATTATTGAAAGGGCACTCTGATTGCTTTATATGAAATCCACCAATAAGTTCGTGAAGTCAACCTAGAAGATGTGCTATACACATCATTGCTGTAGTCACCTTAGGAGTCCTCCCCTTGGGAAGCAATGCACTGACACCCGTGCCTAGTCCACCCTTCAAAGCAAATTTTGTACTCTTTCTGGAATGGACATCAAAGAGGTTATTGTATTACCCTCGGTGTCCTAAATTTCAGCAAATTTCTTCCTTTCAGTGTTTTCTTTATTTGAGATTAAAAAAAAAAAAAATCTTTGAGGCCCACTTCAGGTGAGTAGGGAAGCTGTTCCGGGTGTTCCAATACAGTCATTTGTTTACTGGGTAAAAGCTCCCTTACAGACGGCACCATGTAAGCTGGTGCATTGTCAGTGACGGAAGAGGCACCAGCTGTTGCCCAACCTTATTTTCAGGCAAGGCTTTCCTGTGCCCCTACTGATGTTTTCTTGACTTACTATGTTTCTCACTGTCAACCAATGATTTTGATATACAACCTTTATGCAGGGTTTTCATCAGTTCTGCTGATCATTGGCCTCCTTGACCTCTTTTCACCCGTGATGTTTTCTCTCCACTCAGAAAATCATTTCATCCATTTTTACACTGATGTTTTTTTCATAACTTTATTTACATAAACTTGGACTAACACATCATGGATATCACTTCCCTGCTTGCCAATTTAACAAGAAATTTACGTGCTGCTGTAATTCAAGCTCTGACATTTGTATGAGGGCACACTAAAAACCTCAATACAATAATGAACAATAACAATAAAAAACAATAATGAACACCACTCAGCAAGACACCACCACATATCAACACGAACATAGCTATGAGACATGGGTATACCAGGGTTATGAAGCCTTACCAAGTTGTTTGTACACTGATCCAATGTAAGCTCAAGATGGCAAGTTCATTAACTTAACTGACAGTCCTCATAAACACTGATTAGATATTATAGAAAACCCTACAAGTGTTTGACTTCAAGTATGTTTACAAGAAATTCCTTAATCTGCAAAACAAAATAATACTAATATGGGTAGTGGAGAGAAAGAGGGAATAATAGAAACAGAGAGAGAGAGAGAGAAAGAGTGAATCCTTGAAAATATTTTTCAGTAATGCACACATTTGAACATCACTACTCTGAGGTGAAATATCTGACACAAATTATCTTCTAAGAATAATACACTCAATAATCCATATTTAAAGTTTATATTAAATGTAAATCTTCAGTGTTTCAAAATTCACTCCTTTGCACAGTACATAATTTGAGCTAATTACCTTCTTGGACTAATATCTATGACCAATAGTCATCAGTGACTTATTGGCAATATAAAATAATTAAAATTATCAACTGATAAAGTTAAAGAAGATTTAAATGAATTATAGTATATGCCAGCAGTTTCCCAAAGTGAATCACCCAAACATAATTGCATATCACTATCATGTCTAAAGTTCAAGAGCTTAAAGTGTTATGGAGTTATACGTGGATTCATCAGAAATTGCAGCCCAGAATGTGGGGAAATTAAAAAGAAACTGTTTAAAAACTATACTGGCCAGAAATCAATTAATGATGTCTTGCTGTTACTGCACCCTATTTTCTGTTACATTTCTTCTAGATTCATTATTTTAAAAGTATGAGTCTAATACAAATTTCTATTTTCATATATCATATTAAACAATCTCATCACTAAAACATTAAATTAAGACCTAACCCTCATTCTTTTTACATTATTTTGTTTCAAAACAGCTGACTTTCTATATATTTGCCTTTAACAGATTTTTGTATTTCAAAATTATAAAACTGAATTTTTTAAACTAATCTCTCATACTAACCTACTGCCTTTTAAAGGGTTATGTTTCTGTAACAAACTCAAACATGGATAGCATGAAAGATACTTATCATCTCTCTTTTTGAAATTATAATGAAGCCAGTATCAGTTAGTTGTGAGTCATTTCCATACTACTTGAAAAAGCTTTGTGATTTGTCTTAAATGGTGTAGACTGGGGCATTTAATAGCTGTGATTAAAATCTATCATATCTATCTATTTGTTAAAGAAGAAATTTTTATGTGCAATTTATTTGAAGGATTTGGGAATACCAGAAGAGGAACTCTAAAATACTAGATGTATAAGGAAAATATGAACTGAAATTGAAAAGTATTTCCTTCTAAAAATAGAAATACACAGCTTTCTGATGAGTGTAGGTTTTTCTTTCAAATTTGGAAACATGAAACAGTAGGTCCAAATTATAGTTTGAAAATACACATGTGAACTTAGAGTTGTTTATAGATCAGAGTTGTGAACTCTGATTCATAACAGAATGTAATAGTCTATGTTGGGAAATAGAGTTGCTTACTGAAAGCTCATTTTCTTTTTTTCATTTTTTCATTCTTTATTTTTTTCATTTTCATTTTTAATTTAAAATAATTTTAATTGACATGTAAATTGGTACATTTATCATGTACAACATGTTGATTTGAAATTGGTATATATGTGGATTGGCTAAATTTAATTAATTAACTTATACATTATATCACAAACTTGTCATTTTTTTGTAGTGAGAACACTTCCAATCTATTTTCTTAGTAATTTTAAAGATATGTTTAATAGATTAACTATAGTCACCACATTACAGAGTAGAACTCTTAAACTTTTTCCTTCCAATTGAAATTTTGTATCCTTTAAATTTATATCATCTTATTTTTAAAACACATTTTTAAAGTAGTCAGGAAAATCTCTTACTCAGCCATAAATTTCAAGTGTTTAACATGTTTTCATTAGTGAACTGTATCCTCATTGTTTTAAAAATTTTGTCTGTTTAGTCTTACAATGAAAAGTTTTACTCACCTGCCTTATTTCTTCCCTTTTCTCAGACATATTCAAACTAGTTATCCTTAATGCATAGTTTTTTTCTAAGATATTAACTCCATATTTTCTGAATTATCTGATTGAAAGGCTATTTAATGATTAAGGTATTATATATATGATGTCATAACAATTGCAAGGTAGAGAAAAATCTTCCTGTCAACATTTTCATTTTCATCACTCCTCACACTTATATTACAGTGTTTGGATTAATAATAGATAGCATTTATATTATCTTCATGCAAATCATAATCAATACATAGTAACAATACAATTTTTTATCTCTTATTTTCCTTTGTATTATGTATTGTCTTATAATTATTATTATATTATATTTATAAAAGTAAACTATTCTACCACTTGCCTTTCAATGATATATTTAAATGTTTCAACAATATATTTAAATAAAAATATCTCTTTCATTTTCCCCTCCTAAGGTTTCTCCACCTGGAATTCACAGCCCTCCAACTTCTATTTGGGCTATTTTCTTGTTGAGTCTGTAAGATCAACATCCAATGTAGATTCTTTATATAATTTTCTTAGGATTTCTAGTGTAGACTAGGTTTATCCTCCAATATGGATGCATTGTAATTATTTTTGATTTACATTCTACTTTTCTGGTGCACATCTTACATTAGCCTCTTAAATAGGACTAGTGACTTACAAGCTACCACTTAAAAATATACACATACATATTTGAGCACATAGAGGACATAGGCATAAAAAAATTATAAAGAAGAGAGTCAAGATTATACACAGTAAGTTAATCACTTGTCTTTGTCAAATTCACCAAAATTGTTTCTCATAGAATTTTGAAACTTTTTGAAAAATCAAGTTTAATTTTTATAAATATAATACATTTAATGTTATATGTTATCTGGGTTTGCTACATGTATAATTATTGTCATTTTAAAATATACTGGAATATTTTACTAGCAAAAGAGTGAAAACTTTATGTTGGGTTATCGGTGAATAGTAAATATAAAAAGTTTTCATAATTTCCATTTTATATAACTAGCTTTATTCAATTTTATGTTATTAAACTACAATCTGTTGAAATATTTTGATAGTTCTTGTTAAAAAGTGATAAATATGTTATTGAGGATGCTTTAAAGTTGGTTTTTGTCATCCACAAATTCATGAGGGAAATGCAAAATTTCCAGAGTCCTATATTTATTAAAGTTATGCAAATGTAAATAACTAGAATTTATTGAGTGCAAAGCAAATGTCAAGCACCTTTCTAAGTAGTTAATATGTATTAAATAATGCAGTTATTATAATAATCATTTACATTACTGCTAAAAGCATCCACCTTTATAGATGAGAAACCAGCTAAGGCACAGAGAAATTCAATGTTTTGTTCAAGGTCACATACCTTGTACATGGTAGTTTCCAGGTAAGTGATCTTTTGTTAATAATGGTACCAAAACAATTACTTAGCTTTAACTTACAAATTTGGTATAAGCTTCATAATTTCTCTCCACAATCATATTTATTAAAATATATATTGTTTTTCAAAAGCGAAATCTACATTATTCCTACCTAACTGCTTCATTTCTTCGAGAGTAATACAAAGGCGATCATAAACGCACATTCTATTTTAATTTGCCTTACCTCAGTGTGAGTAAATTTTTTTAAGACAATTATTTTTTCACAAAATATTATAACTGGCTGAACATTTATTTTAATAATTTAAATTAGAATAAGTTTCAATTAGAATATGATATTAACTTAATAGTAATTTTAACTTAATTTGTAAGTTAACTCAAAGTTTATTATCCCTTATTTTATTCAAACCTGTTATAATTTCGCATGGTTACTCTTGCTTCCTTATTAGTAAAAAGAAAGACTAATAATATAATCTATTATTAAACATGTAATGAACGTTTAAAAAAGAATGAAAAATATAACTTTCGTCTTTCTATTTGTATAAAGTTACGAAATGTATAACTATGTTACTACCAACGCTTGCATGTTTGTGGAAATAAATATATTACACAAATAAATGAGATGGAATTTTACTCTTTGGCATAATGCTCTACTTTCTGGAACCAAACTATCTTAATATAGGGCTAAAAACATTTTGATACAGAAATTTTGGCAGAGATTTGACGTTTTCTCATCTCACTTCACCCATTCAGTTATCCTACTGGACATACATTGAGGTCACTTTCGAGATTCCTTTGTAGTTCAATGTAGCCATATTTATGAGTTTTGGTTAACTGTATGTATATGCTAAAGATATTTCAATTTTCCATTAGAAAAAGAAAAATTTCCATATATGTTCTGGCCTTTTGTTTCCATTTGGTCCTGCTGAATGTTTAAAATCTGAAGGTCATGCCGGGTGTTGTGGTTCACAACTGCGATCCTAGTGGTACAGAGTTTCCCCCACTCAGGGCTGGACAAGGACCCATTACATCCCATTGAGTTAAAATCATTGTAATCAAATTAGATCATTTTGTAAACAAAATTTATAATCAATTTCCAAAGTGTGAAATGAAGTTTATCATAAAGGGATTTTTTTTAGAAGACAAATGATACAACCTACATTTGAAATATCTATATTGGCAAAATAAAGGTACCATTTTGAAGAAAAATAAAATCTCTACACTTTTTTCTGTTTGATTTACTTTTCTCTAAACAGCTATTTTTCTTAGCAGAAAATAGAATTTTTTTGAAATTACAAAACTATAGGTAGAAAATAAGTGTTATTTATGAGTTATCTGGCATGTGGATGCAGAGAGTGAGATGAATTTTTGAATATAATTCTATTATATGTTCATTCTTTTCTTTCATTTTCTTTCCTTTATAAGATAAAATTTAAATGATGAAAAATGGTCAATGTTTTAAGATGTTGCCCTTCCCCCCACCAGTTTGATTTCTAAGAGACTTATTTCATAAAAACACTTTTAACATTATTTACAAAAAATGAAAAACTCTTTCTAATTTATCACAGATACATCATCATGAATGTATGCTGATTTAATACAGGTTCATATGTATTCATATCTTTATGATCAAAAAATCATGACCATCGTCATGAGTTTTGTTCAGTCATCTTGAATTTCATATGCTTTCTGTATTGTAACTGTTCATCTGCCTTCTCTCATGATTAATTCTGAAAATAGACCCAGCAAGCAAAAAAATAGGCTTGTTAAAAGCCTCAGTGCATTTTCTTGGCTGAACTGAAAATAAAATTCAAAGGGAATTTTCTATTATATCAAAGCAAGCAACTAAATAGATAAAAATAAATTAGCAAATGGTATTAAATCGTGCTGTGATTTTACTAATAGACAAGAGGTACATTTTAAATCACAGTAACACACATATACAACACACTATTTCTAATTAAAAATCAAAATTGCGCCTACTGAAAGGAGCCCAGTGATCATACTTCAATTCAGTGAATAGATGTTTGGCACAAGTAATACAGAAGAGTAAAAAAGGAATAATCCAGAAGAAATACTTTAAAAACAAACATGTAACATATAAGTGACAATAGAAAGAACAGAAAACTAGAAAGCAATGTAAGCAAAAAGAGCAGGGAGGGAAGAAAAGATCAAATAGAGGACGTTTAAAGATGCATGCCTTCCAACCTTAACATCACTCCCACCATATAGTTAACTCCAAGACATTCACGAAAATCATGAAAAATCACTATGACTGCCTCCAACACAACTATCAACTCCACTGATGCTAACAATGATCCTATAACAACAGTTCTCAGAATGGCTTATTTCAAGTATTTTTCTTGAACTCTAAAATGTGGCTCTGAATTTATTACTTTTTTATAACTCACATTTAAAGAGCTTACATTATGTCCTAGGGAGCATGGTTAGTGCTGACTTTACCTAATCTCAACACTTATGTCTATTTACCACCATTACTAAAGAACACTGAATAAGCAATCTCACAAATTTCACAGTGCGAAGAAATCTAACGGCTTCAAATTGAGAAAGTGTGTGTGCGTATATGTGTGCATGTGCGTATGAGCCCATGTGTGTGTGTTTGCCTGTATATGTGTATTAAAAATCTCAGAATTAGAAGGTCAGTTTTGATTCCTACAGTGTACAGGGTACACACTGGCCATACACCAATAAAGATCCATCGAGCTACTTCCGTGTAGCAACGACTCAGCAAGGCCCGGCCTGAAACTGCCTCTACCTAGATACAGCCAATGCCACTGGCCCGACCCTGTCACTCACCTCTTCCCCTGCCTTCTTTCCCTGCCCCTTCTCCACAATAAAAAAATAAATAAATTCAAAAAAAAAAAAAAAAAAAAAAATCTTGTCTGCTCTACCTGCAGAATATTCGCAGAATCCACCACTTCTCTTTACCCTTCTCTACACCCCATTATCTCGCACATAGGTCTCCTTCACAGATCTTCCTACTGCAAACATGAACGGTATGACCCACCCTCAACACGGCCACTAAAGCAACCTGAGTTAGGCCAGGCCTCTCTACTGTTCCAAGCCCTCCAAGGCTCCCGTCTCACTCGGAGTGAGAAGTCAGTGCAGGATCTGCCCTCCTTAACTTCTTTGACGGGCTTCCTCTGAACCCCTCCTGCCCTCTCTCTGATCCAGCCTAGCGGGGCTGGCCTCCTGGTGGTACCTGCACACGCCAGGGAGCTCCTATTGCAGGGTTATGCATTTACCCTCTTTCTGCCTGGAGGAGCCGCACACGAGGCTCCCACCTCGCCTCTTTTCTCAACGAAGCCTTCCTTTAACCTCTGCAATATTGCCCTCTCAACCCCTGAGCACTCCCACCCCTTTGCTGCCTTCTCTTTCTTCACAGAGCACTGCATCATGCTCTAGCACATAATATATATTTTATGTATCTGTAAACCTCATGGAAACAGGGATTTTTGGTAGGTTTTGCCAACTGATATGTTTCCCAGTATTATTTCAGAATAATACCTGGCAGTGAATGAGTGGTCAATATTGAATGAATGAATGAGCAAATGATGAATTAATTTCAGGAAAATGACAATAAGGCCAATTAAACTAAGGGTCATTACTTAAGCAACCATTAACTGGTAATGGAGTTTCATGGAAGCTTATAAATTAGTCAATGCATGGTATTCTTCTGCCTTACAGAATTTCGAAGGATATGCACTTAACCTTGAGAAACTCCTTCATGAAGTTAAGAAATAATAATACTCATTTACCATATAGGTTTGTGGAGTATTCTCAGAAATAAATCATTGAAAAAAAATTTTTTTTTTCTGAGATAGTCTCACTCTGTCACCCTGGGTAGAATGCCATGGCATCACAGCTCACAGCAACCTCAAACTCTTGGGCTTAAGTGATCCTCTTGCCTCAGCCTCCCAAGTAGCTGGGACTACAGGTGCCTGCGAAAATGCCTTGCTAATTTTTTTTATATTTAGTAGGGATGGTGTCTCTTGCTCAGGCTGGATTTGAACTCCTGAGTGCAGGCAATCCACCTGCCTTGGCCTCCCCAGAGTGCTAGAATTATAGGTGTGAGCCACTGTGCCCAGTCCTCATTGAATTATTTTAGAAAATCTCAGACTATTGATCCAATAGACCCAATTTTCTTTTAAAGGTAAATGATGACAATGAATTCCTTAGATAATTCAGAGGCTATATGATAACACTTTAGAAAATTATGATATACTATATATTCATGCACCCTGAGATTGATGCATATTAGATCAGATTTATAGCTTACTGGTTTAAATAACACCCTGAAATAACCGTCTATTTTCTTTAAGTTGGCATTATGGTAGACAGCTTCTAAAAAAGTAATATTCTAAAATGTTTGCATTACATCTCTTAGTACTTTAATTTCCTGATTCAGTTCTCAAAAATTCAGTTGCTTTTTGCTCTTGAACCAATTACTTTGCCTAAAATAAGAATCTTTTAATCCTTCATTAAATGGGAGAACAGACATGCATTAATAAGCTGTCTCTCCCGAGAGTCAGCTCTGTGAGACATAAAATAAGCTTTTAATTGTAGAGTGTGTGAAGAAAGACATGAGTCAACAGACTTTATATTAAGATGGTATTTACATTAAATAGTTGTATGTATATAGTAGGTGTTAAGTAAATAGTGAGGAGGAATAAAATGACACTGCTTTATTACATACGCCTATATTACATTTATAGTTCTAAATGTCTAATTGTTTACACTTAAGAGATGGTTAAGTTCACAATATGTAGGAAAAATTACTAAAACTTTTTCAAGTCAAATTTCAACAAAATGTTGTATAGCAACTAGATAGTTGTTACTTCAGTACAGTAACAAAAATAGAATTGAAATTATATTTTAAGTATCTATTGGGACTGATGGTCATTGGATATCTAAACTCCTCATTTCATCTTTCAATATGAGAAAGTATAATTTGATTAATAGTTTAAGTATTCTTAGACATTCTGAAAAGTAAGTTAATATTGTCATTCTTTATATATGACACAAATGAAAAATAAGAATTTATTCCAATTTCTCATAATTGTATGGGAAAGTCAGTTTGAAAATGAGTTTCTGGTTTTTAGAATCACGGTAGCATGCTGTTGCTTTATGTGAGTAATGTACTTATTGACTGTCACTCTAAAGATTAGCTGTGCGTCTATATAAACCCATCCTGTCAACTGTCTGATTAATACAGTGCAAAACTCTGAGTGTTAGAGTTGGAATCCCAGCTTCATAACTTAATGAGATCTTGACCAACAATACCTTATTTCTATTAGCTTGACTTCTTTATGTGTAAAATATAGATAATAATTACTCCAGAGTTATGAGACTCAGAGACTATATAAAAGAAATATAGGTGTAGATGTACACACACATATTTAAAGAGAGAGATAGTAAAGAATCTAGATTAAGGAGTAATACACAGTAATAAATATATTACCTTAGGGTGAAACAAATGTTAAATCTCTGTTTCTAAGATTTTATATTCAACTCTATGCCTTAGCTTAAAAAATGTACAATTACTTTATAGAGTTATAAAACAACCTAACTATAATCAAATTTAAAAAATTGGGTGTGGCACCTGTGGCTCAAAGGGGTAGGGTGCCAGCCCCATATGCCAGAGGTGGTGGGTTCAAACCCAGCCCTGGCCAGAAACTGCGAAAAAAAAAAAAAAAAAAAATTGGTTTGAAGTTCTGAGTTTATGTTTTCAAATGTCTTACAATATCCAAAAAAATTTAAACTTTAATTTGGTGAGTATGAATTACGTGGTTCACATAGATTTATTACGAAAAAACCTGGTATGTTCCAAGGATATAACACAGCCTTCAACCTTATAATTTTCAACATCAAAGATGATTTTTAAAAGTCTGATAAAATAATTTGAAAATTTTTGAGTTCTTCAGATTCATGATTATTGCATACTAGTTTTATAAATATCTAAGAAATTATATATTTATTAAAGTCTTAAGTTATAGCATAAACTATTTACAGTAGCAATTGATTAATATTATAGTATAGGAATACTATCAAATACAGAGTATATAGTACTATAGTACAGGCAACTGAAATGGAGTTAGCAAGGACAGATAACTCATGAATTTTTGTCAGATAGCAAGAGCAGAGACATTGGATAAAGGATCCAATGTCTTTCGATTTATATAGAAGGAATGGAAAGGCAGTTAGGTGATGATACACTCACACTTTCATATGAAGAATAGATCACAACTATGGCCCAGGATGAAGGAGGGAGGGGTCGGTGGGAGGGGGAAGGTAAGATGGAGGGAGGGTGAATGGTGGGATCACACCTATGGTGCATATTGCAAGGGTACACATCTGTCAGATCTATTAAGTATAGAGTATAATGTCTTAACACAATAATTAAGTAAATGGGGAGAGGGATATATTAACCAGTACAATGTAAGCATTCCAAATTGTATATAAAATCAGCACAGTGTACCCCATAAATTCATTAATGTATACATGATCTACTTCTTTATGATTTAATAAAAAAAGAAATGATTTAAGATAGATAGAAAAGTCAATAATGAAGGAAAGAAAGTGTAAAATTGAAAACATTAAGTACTTGGAGAAGGAAAAGGGTGCTCAAGAAGGTCTGGGTCTTCGACTGATGCATGTACTTGAATGCCTACCAGAAGGAAGACTGTCAATGCAAATGGACAGATAAATGTGGTATTGGTAAAGAATGGGTTAACTTATGATTGCTTCTGTTATTTTGATGGAATTTTGAGGTAAGGAAATGAGCTGATGAGAGGATAATAGCGGTTTGAGTAGATGGGAAAGTCGGAAGTTGAAGAATGGGTCATAAAACATGGGAAGGTAAAAACATAGCTGGGCAATTCTGAGAGTCTACTTTATTTCAATTTGCGGCTGGATTTTGAAGGTCCTCATACAGAATGTTTAAGAATTGGGCTTTAGTCTACAACTGGTGGGGAATTCTAAAAGTTTTAGGCCGGGAAGTGGCGTGATTTGGACTGTGTCATAGTGATTACACTCAAGTCCCTCTATGGGTGTGGATTCAGATGCAGCTGG
The DNA here is from genome assembly GCA_963574355.1 of Loris lydekkerianus. Lineage (NCBI taxonomy): Eukaryota > Metazoa > Chordata > Mammalia > Primates > Lorisidae > Loris > Loris lydekkerianus. The sequence continues at coordinate 11,827 of CAUYPK010053159.1, read as the reverse complement.
TTAGTGAAACCGTGATCAGGAAATACATGAAGCCTCAATCCCAAGAAGCCTGGACCATTCAAAGTATTGTAAACCAAATGAATGGTGGTCCCTGTGCTCATGAGGTGGCATTCATAGCCAAACAAAATATGTTAATAATATTTAATAAAATGTTTTTAGATTATTCTTTGATTGAAGAAATTTACAGTCATTAATCACTGGCCTTTCCATTGCCCTATTTTCAGTTTTTCTCACTTAGTGTTACATTGTGAACATCACTATTTTCATGTACATCTGCTCTTACTTGTCACAGTGCCCTCAGCAGGGTTCCCTCAGATTCTGCCAAGCATGACAACCAATCATTAAAACAATGTGCAGTACAGAAACTCCAAAAACTATAGCAATAATCATCTTCCTGAATATCCCAGAACTACCAAAATCATCTGAAAAATCTTTCTGGATAAAACATACCAAAACTAAAACATAGGGATTTTGTTTTACCTCTTTTTTATCTACAGATTTAAATCAGAAAAGAGATATGATACTCACAGAAAACTGTTGTTTTTTTGTTTTTTTTTTTTTACAGTTTTTGGCCAGGGCTGGGTTTGAACCCGCCACTGCCGCTGGCATATGGGGCCGATGTCCTCCTCCTTTGAGCCACAGGCGCCACCCATTCACAGAAAACTTTTAAAAAGAATGAAAGCCAGTTCTTTTAAGGTTTGTAAATGATTAAAAATTACAGAGATAGAGATTTAAATTTGGAAGAAGTTTTACTTAAACATTATATAATATATAAAAAGTCTCAAAGTATTTTCACATATGTTACCTCAATTGATCACTGAAATAATTTTTGTGATTGGTAAGTAAATAATTTCTATCATAGAAATCATCATTTCTATTTTGTTAATATCAAAATAATGTGTCTTTGAAAAATTAAAAAACGTAATTCAATTCAATTGAATTAATTGAATTAAAAAATGTAATTCAATGAGTAATTCATTGACTCAGCACTGTAACTCAGATTTTTTCACTAGAAATTCTACACTCTATCTGCTGTAGCAACGTGATAGAGCAGATAAATAATCCTTTATTCCTCTGTTCATTCATTCATTCTTCACACATTTATGTAATGCCCTTAGTTCAAGGCACTGGGTCGGATGCTGTGAGATTTATGGAGGTTATAAATCAGAGTTCAACTGCTCAGGAGGTCATCAAGGGAGGGAAGAGGTTCAGGAATAGCTGTGAACAAGTGGAAAATCATGCCTAATGAGACAATTAGAGAAAGAATTATGAAAGGTCATCATTGAGATAAATTATTTCTGGCTACGGAATCATGGAAAGCTCTATGAAGAAGGTGGCACATTAGCTGAGTCTTAATGAGTCGTTGGGATCTGGGCAAACATAAACAGGAGGTGGAGACAGAGAGAGAAGAAGAAGAGAAAAAGTCACGGTGGGCTGAAGAAATGGAATCGTGCCGTTTTTCAGGAGTAGAGAATTTAAATGTAGAAAGAGAAAAACAAAGCTGAAAAAAATGTGTTTGAAGACCGGACTAAGGTGCTTAACAATTTTCATAGGAGACAGAACGGGGTGATGAGGACGAAAAGGGTTTTGTTGAAGTCATACAAGTTCAGGTTCAAATATATGCTCTGCCACCTAAGAAACTGTGTGACCATGACCAACTTATGTATTTAATAATTTCTCTAAAACTGTCACATACCACCAAAATGAAGACATTCTTTCTCAAAATACTGAAAATATTTTACCTTCAGGGTGAGTGTGAAGATCAAATGACCGAATGTCTGAAAAGCAACTGGCACCAGAAGGGCCTCAGTAAAAATTCACTTATTTTCCGATTATTTAGTAGTCAGAGGGAAGCCAGGGAGGGTGTTTGCTGAGGGTGGTGATATAATGAGAGTCATGTCTTAGTGAAGCAAATGTGTTGGGTGAAATAGAAGAGAGAGATTAAAAGATATAAGGCAGAAAATCTTTTTTAATTTTTGCAATAGAGCACACATGAGAAATGCCTAGATAAGGTAACACTATTGGGAATATTTAATATCCAGAATGGTAAGAGAACACTGTAACACACCCTAATATATCAGATGTACATACCTAGATTAAATGAAAATTAATTATAAAATATTGCTACAGGAAAAATACTGAGTGAAACCAAACTTTGAAATAAAAGAAGCTTTCATACTGAGCTCAAATTAAAAGCAGGGGCCCCAGGCTTTGGGTCTTCCCATCTTTGATCTCTGGGAGAGGTCATTTGGACGACACAAAATATTCTGAGCCCTCTGCACCTGGCTAAATCTCTGTCTTTCAGAACAGCTATTCAGGAAACACAGCAGAATTACCTGAATAGAGGATGCACTTCAAAGGATGTTTTTCTTTTAAAGATTCGTTTAAAATTAAGGACTTTGATCATAAGGATCTGTCAATAACTTGCTTGACCATGATTCTACTATCAGAAAACCCATATGGTCACATAGGCACAGGAAAGTATTTGTCAAATGGTCTTGACTATTGAGCCACTCTTTTTGAAATGGGTCCATGGGATTACAAAGCCACCCACTTCCACTTGTCATTGTCCTTTTCCAATGTCAAAGTAAGGCTCAAAAGAAACTCCTTTTTCTCCTGAACTTTTAACTATAAACATTTTAATTTGTCTAAATGTTTAAGTATTAACTGAATGTTTATGAAGATAACAAGAGAACTCTTAGTGGCTGATATCTATGGAGTACTCTCTGGGTGTATGAAATGCTACTTTAAAACCAGACCTTGATAAATGACGTGGATGGAAGAGGAAGCATGCATGACCTTCGCGTTGTCAATAAGCAGAGGGGAAATCATGTGTATGAAATGCAATAAAATAGCCAAACCCTTTCACCCTAAGCTTCCTTCACTCATTCTCTTAAGTGAATGACTGGAAGGATTTTGTTACTTTTTCTTGTTTCTAACACTACTAAGACAATAGTAAATTGAGAATTTAATATCTAAAAGCAATATTTTGTAAACTCCTGGAAGACATGTTTCCCTGCCTCAACAACCCATTGCAGTCCACAGAGGATCCTGTCTTCCTGAGTCAGAGCAGGCCCCTCCAACTCCCAGCTGAGTGCCTGACTTCATGACTGTACTATGTGGCAGCAGGAGTTAGCTCCGTCAATCTCTAGAAAGAGGGTATAATTAAAACCAAGCACTTACCACTCTCTAAAAGCTTATCTGGAAAAAAAAAAAAAAATCACACCGTGCCTGGAAGCCCTATGTAAGTCTTCACTGTAGCTCCAATCTTCCCAGCATGTCTGCTTTCACTCAAATTCTAATCTCTACATGTCAGTGTACATCTTCTGTGCTCATTCAATACTCATCCTAACTCCCTACTAAATCCTTTTCAATAAGCTTCTGTTATTGAACGTCAGTTATTTAGCAAACTCCCCTTTGATTTCTGTCCTGGATGTCCCCTCTACCTTTGCTCTCATCGTTGACTCTCCCTGTCATACTTTCAATTTGGAGCTGGTCATCTATCCATTCTCCCATTAGCACAGGCTATGGAGCAGGGATGGGTCCCCACTTTGTTATTCACTGGAACATCCAGATAGTTTTGACTCTTGTTTCCCTTTAAAAGATCAAATCCTTTGAAAAACATTGACTACACTTACTACCTTTCCTGTTAGAATCCTTTAACTAATTCCAAGCCCTTCTCCCGGGTACCATCCTTCACAAAGATCCCAGCACTGCCTCATTGGCCTCTTTACTATTTTTCTTACTGTTCTCAGTGATTTCTCAATGCGTATCTACAGGAATGATCCATCCAATACCACGCCCTTCTGATACTTGCTTTCCTCATTTCCAAAGATGTTTTCCCTCCATCTTACCTTAGCATGCATTCTCCTTTTATTTTCAGAAACTGCATTACTTAATAAAATGTTGATCCTTAGCATACATTTACTCAACCACTACTATCTTTTCAGCTTTCCAACGTTACTATAGTGTCCTCACTTCAACCACCTTGAAATAGTTCCTCCACTGCCTTTAGAACTCTTAGAGAGCTTAGCTCCTACCACCTTCTCCTTGTCCTTGCCAAGTTCAGAGTCCATTGGCCACCATTCTATTCATCTGACAAATCCCCACATGTACTCAAATCCACCCTTTCAACTGTGCTTCTTTTGCCTAACCTTGGCAGGAGAAAAACAAACAAACAATGACTACTCAAAATTTACGATCACAAACCTCCAGCGGGCTCTCATTACTGCCCAGTATTTTTACTTCATTTTTCTCCCCAATTAACTTTCTCACTTTCCTACAAGACTATGTTGTATCTCTCTTTCTCTTTAAACATCCATCTTTTCATTCTCACCTAATTACTTCCTTATTTTAGTTAGAAAGTTGGACAATTCAGAAGAAAACTGCCTGATATTCTCCAAACCTTACCTTCCAGCCCATTTGCATCCGCACATCCATACTCTCTCCTTTCCTATTAAAATGAATGAATTGGGAAAGAATAGCCAACGCAATTTTGAAAAAAGAAAGACTTACATTCTCAATATCAATATTTATTACAAAGCTATAGTAGTTAAGAGGGTGTAGTTTTGGCAGAGAGACAGACAAAAAGAACAAGGGAACGTAGGAGAGACCAAACTGTGCATCCACCTGACTCATGTAAAAGGTGATGCTACCGCACAATGGAAAAAGTATGGTTTTTGAAAAAAAATAAGTGGTATGGTTCAGATGGATATAGACATAGAAAAAAAATCTTGAATTTTCATTTACGTCATACTAAAATTATTTTCAGATGAATTATAGATTTAAAGATAAAAACAGCATAATAACATTTTCGGGAAAAACAGATCATATCATCATCTTGGAGTAGACAAGAATATCTTAATAGAATCTAAACGCAAAAGTATTATAAATTAGATCACAATAAAATGAAAACGTTGGGTTCATCTAAAAAACACTGTTAAAGAAGGGGGAAGAGCCAGGCATGGAGCAGGAGAACAAGCAAAACAAGTATCTGACAAAGGAACAGAATGCAGTGTTGCCGCCGGAGTTTGAATGCCCTAGAACTGGGAATCCGAGTGAAAAATTGGAGCAAATTTTGCCCCCAAATCTGAACGCTGCTTTGGAACCTGAACGGCCAGCACACTGTTGGTGTGTTTTTGTGCTTTGGTTTCCCCAGCGCTCAGGCCACCATACGCTCCGTTCTTCTGTTCAGCTCCTTGTCAGAAGGTATAGTGAAAACATTTCACGTGATTTTCACTGCTAATTTTTGCTTTTTAAAAATATATGCAATAAAAACTGAGCGTATTCGCTATGGGTCCTAAGAAGTGTAGTGAGGAAAGTAAGAGGAAGCGGAAAGCTGCTAGCGCTACAATTGAACTTACAAAGATCTCATCGCTAAGCATGAAAGCGGGGCGCGCGGGGCTGACCTCGCCACCTGCTGGGGAGGCCCAAATCAACTGTTTGTACGATTTTTAAAAATAAAGCTGTCAAAGCAGTTGATGTGGCAGAAGGGGTTACGATGATGACCTATAGGAGATGGAAAAGTGTGACAGAGATGGAAAAACTCCTCTTAGTTTGGACTAATGAAAACCACCTGGCTGGTGATGTGATTTCTGAGAAGATCATTTGTGAGAAAGCCGAGGTCCTCACGATGATTTAGTGAGGCGCATATGCCTGATACCAGTGCTCAAAAGGAGGAGTCTACAGCCTGGAAGGGTGATGTGAGAACTCTGCGAAAAGGACTGGGATCCACAGTGTTGTTATGCACAGAGAGGCTGCCAGTTCTAATTCTGAAGCAGCAGAAAAGTTTATAGAGGAGTTTATGAACGGTGAGGTGAGCGGTATGTGATTCAAGTGTGAAACATTGTTTCACAATTCAACATGAAACGGGTCTTATATCTTTAGGTTTTTATATTTTTAATTTTATTAATTTACATTCTTATTCAAATATTATTTAGTAATATTTTACCTTAAAATCCAGTGTATTTACTGTTAAAATCACTTTAAAAACTCGAGTTTGTGGGACCCAGGAGTGGATTAATCCAGTTTATATTATTTTAAATGGGAAAAATTGTCTTGGAACTCAAATGGGGTTCTAGAGTGGATTAAGTTCAGGTTCCAGGGTATCACTATATATACATAATTATCATATATCAATAAGCAGAAAGCAATCACCTAAAGAGAAAATAGGCAAAAGACTTGAATAAATATTTCTTAAAAGGAGATACCAAATGATACATAAAATAGATGCTCAACTTCATCAGTTATCAGAGAAATGCACTTTTTAACCACAATGGTATGCTAGTGCAGAAAATCTAGAATGACTGAAAATGGAAAAGGACAATAGCAAAGGGTGGCAAAGATATAAAGCAAATAGGATTTTTTCATATAATTTTAAGTGAGAATAAAGTGGAAGAAGCACTTTGGGTAACTATTGGGCAATGTCTACAAAACCTGAACATGCACATTCCTATAACCCAGAGATTCCACATGATGGATACCCAAGAGAAATGCATATGTATGTTCACCAAAAAGACACATAATAGGCCCACACTAGCCAACAACCCAAATGTCTATCAACAGAGTGGGTAAATAAATTGTAGTGCATTACAAACAAAAACTATTCAGTAATGGGAATGAATGAATCATATCTACAGAACATAATATGGAAAAATTTAACAAACATAATGTTAAAATAAGCCAGACAAAAGAGTATCTTCTCTGTAATTCCATTTGTATGAAGTTCAAAAACAGGAAATATTAATTTAAACTGTTAGAAATTGGTAGAGTGAAAATTCTTGGCGAGAAGCAGAGGTTGTAGAGGGTTATTTTAAGCAAAATGAATTTATCAAATGTCTTATTAAAATGCACATTATTTGAGTTATTTACTTTTGCATTTGTTAATAGCATCATCTGTATTTCAAGTGGGGTAAATAACAAAATAGTAAAAAACACAAAATTATTTGTGTCCAAGATATGAATTCAGTTTAGATTGCCAATCTTTCCTGCTCTGAAGTCTACGTAAAACATATGTCTAAGTTTTGTAAAACTTATAATTCTCTTTCTGAAGCCTTCATTTTATTCTCTTTTAAGAAAAAAAAACGATGTCACTTCTCTATGTCTTTCTTTGCAAAACTGTAAAAGAGAAAAAGTGAGAAAATTACTTTGAAATAAATCAAACTCAGTCAGCCACTTTCCCACTTAACCTTTTATCCCATCTGGCTGATTTTGAACATTTTAGAGTGCTGTTTCTCAAAGCCCAGCGTACAGACCCCATGCATCATTATCCTCTTGGACATATAAGTGTGGTTGGATGTAGACATGAAGAACTTGACCTCCAGACCACCAGATGCATGGTATTTTGCAGCCAACAATCTGTTCCTATAGATGTTTCATTTTATATAGATCTGTTGACATAGCCATTTAAGAACAGAAACTACCTCACAGGGCTGTTGTAAGGATTAAATGAGACTACCCATATAAAAAGAATTCTTCCTGAACATAGAGACTGCTCAGTAGATGCTAACATTGTATACTAGCATTTGTAATTTATTATTAATAATGACATCATAATTATTGACATGCTCATTCAATCACTATTAATTGCTGGACTCAACCTCAGACCTACTGAAGCTGAATTGATGGTTTGGCCTAAGAATCTGCATTTTATCTCAGATCCGTGGTAACACACATCTCTAAATCCCTGATCGTAGGCTAAGATGAAAATTGTGTTTCTTTTTACACACCTAAATTTGAGAATGACTATGCAGAAAGTAGGGATTATTTCTTATTTGTTCCTCACAGCTCCAATATAGGAGTCTACACACAATGTTTGTTGATGGGCTGACTGATATTTAATATTGCTAGACTGGTATGATGTAAATTATTAAAGGAATCTGGAACTTTTCATAAATTTGTGTAGTAGAAGGAAACCTGTTTTTTTCTTACATCTGTGTTCATTTAAAGAAAAGTTCCAGCAATTTGTCTAAGAGGAAAACTGTAGTGAAAAATGTCATCAACTGTGTAATTCAAATAGAATTTAGGTCAAATCATAGTAGCTATTTGAACTCTCTGTGTATAAAAACAACACAACTTGTTGCACTGCATAGAAAATTTCGGTAGGCAAATAAATCCTCTCATTAGATGTTTTATTGTATTCTAAGTACAGAGGACTCATCTTTGACCAAAGAGAAAAATTAGGAGTTATTCCTAGTTCAGTTTCTGTTTCAACCCATTAAATAAACATACATAGAAGTTAAAAGATAAAACTAGATATTTTACCAGTGCAAGATTATGTTTGAGAACAATTCTGGGGGAGATGTGATAAAAATCCTTGAACAGAGGCATTATTGTGAAAAACAAATTCATAGAGTTACATATTTTCAACTATTGTTGGCTGTCTGTGTAAATCTAAATTCTATAATTCAGTTGAAGAGGTCCACTGAAGCTTTATGACACATTTAATATTCGATATTGAATACTGATTATTAGTCAGCCCACCAAATATAAAGGTGGTTGGAATTAGACATGAAGGACTTGACCTGTAGGCCACCAGATGCACATGGCACTTTCCAGCCAACCATCTGTTCCTTTATAAAAATCAAATGTTCTTGATTTCCTGATGCCACAATTAACCTTTGGAATAGCTCTGAAATACATACGGTGAGACTTCTTTTTCTCTGTCTCAAGAGAGGGCAGGATGGGTTTTTTTTTTATCCCTTTCTGGCAGTGATGCTAAGTTCTGACAGTTTGCTAAGTAGTGGAAATCATGCTGTAAGCAAGTCTCTACAAGACAGAGATTCCTACAAAATAGTCTTTATTTTTCCAGTGGATATTGGCGACTCTCCTAGGATCCAATTCCAAGAACAACTTCTCTGAAGCAAGGATTCCCTGCCCTGCAAGTGAAATCACAAGACATATAGGTTGACACTACTAAAGGCTTCTCTTCTACCTCCGTCCAGTGTGACTCCTGGCCCTCCTAGTTTATGTCCACCTGGCGAAATTAGGACATTCAAATCAAGTGTCCAAATAGTCTATATTCTGATAGAGTGGAGTAAAAATACAAACACTTTAAGTAGAAGATTTAGCTATTGAGCAAAGCAATGACTACATTAAAACCACATTACCTAAGCATCTAAATAATCTGATTTTTGTTAATCAGAAAAATTTTCAGGTATCTAAAAAGTAGCAGAAACTTCATAAGAAGGCTGACTGCTGTTGAGCATTTGCCATTGAATTATTTTGCATTCTGATCACTGCCCTGGTAATTAAATATGGCCTTCATTAGTGATCCCCTATCATGTGTACACTGGGCATATTTTATATTACCTTCCTTCTGTTTCCTTGGCCCCCTTTCTCTCTGCCATGAATGGTAGCTTTGATAAATGAATTCTTGATTTGAAGACAAACCAAGAAGCATGGAAAAAGTTTGGCCTGGTCTTCTTACCAGTGACAGTGACAGTGAATTCTGTTTGACACCTGAAGTAAAATCTGAGCATGCTCAAATGTTAGAATAGATCTGGAATAGAAGATCGCTTTTGGAGATCTGTGGTTGGTGAGTTAGTGGTTTACAAGATCTGATCTCATTTTAAAACTCATAGCTGGCTCTGAGAGTAAGAAAACCCAGACTGGTGAGTGACTAGACTGTCAAGATCATTAACAGGACATCCATTTTAGTTTTCACAGTAACCCAGTACCATACGTCATTCATTCATTCATTCATTCATCATTCATTCATTCAGTTATTTCCCCATACTTTCTGTTACTTCCTTAAATGAGGGCTGGATCTTAATTAAATGCTTAACATTTCTCCAAGAAATAAATATAAGAAGCAGAAATACTTACTTTCCAGTAATAAATTGGCTCCTGGAAGGTGTGCAAATCGGCTGGACGTAGTAGTTCTCCAGTTTGACTCCTTCCGCAGCGAGCTTGTCAAGAGTGGGCGTTTTTATCTCAGAACCGTGGTAACCCACATCTCTAAATCCCTGATCATCCGCTAAGATGAAAATCAGATGAGGCTGGGAGGTGGCAGTTGTAATGGACTCTAGTCTCTCTCCAGCTTGACCTAGTAAGGTCCCTTCTTCTTCCTCTTTTAAGTTCTGGCCCCAAGACAGGTAACCATAGGTGAGGAGGCTGAGGATCCAGAAACCCGCCAGCGCCCCCATAGCCAGCACCTTTGCAGGCCAGACGCAGGCCTGTGAAGGCGGCGGAGGCGGAGGCTCCGCGCAGCCCCTGGGGGCCATTCACTCCGGTCCCAGCCGAATCTCCACGTACAGAACCCCGCACCCCGCGCCGCTGAGGGAGCACACATGCATGCGGGAGGGGCAGGTCCACCAGAGGGGAGCGGGTCTCCCCCTGGAAAGCAATCTTCCTCTTCTCTCAGCTGTCACCACGCGCGACATTAATCTTCTGGAAGTTATGGCTTAATGGATGAGACTTCGGAAAAACAAGGACTCTCTCTCTCCAACGAATTTCACTTTCTCCTTCTCACTTCCTGGGTAGGGCAGCTTTCACACGAAAAGTTATCTCCACCCAAAAGTTCTCATGAGGAAAAAAAACCAAGTAAGGAATTGAGAATCACGCTAGGCAAGGTCTATTCGTGGCCAGAGCATCCTGGAGTTGGGGAGCAAGACTGTCCGCTGCACGCACCGAGGGCGGTGGGATGGGCAGTCGGTCCAGCAGTCCCCGCACCTGGAGAGCCCAGCGCCGCTGAGACGTCCCATCTGACCTTATCGCAGCAGACGACAGATGGCCGTAGCGGACTGGCTTCCTGATCACCTTCTCCACTTTTCCAGGGCTCTCTTATTTGTCCTGGTCCAGTTTCCCTTCCACTCACCACGAGGCGGAGGGAAAAAAAAATTAAAAAATAAAAACAATCCCTTTCTACGCACAGCTACCCACCCCTCGTCCTCAGGAACTTCGGGCAGGGATTGCTTCTCCTTCTGGGGCTATTGGAGGGCGCGGGGGACTGAGGAGGGTCCCTGGCCGTGGCCAGCCACGCCAAGCACTCTCAGTCTGCGCGGAACTGGCGCGCCCGGCGGAGGCGCGCGAGCTGCGTGCGTTTTCGCAGCTAACTTTCTTAGTTTGGGCCCTCGGAGTTCTCTTGCCTCCTCCCTCTTTCCTCTCCAGTGAATCACAGAACGGTGCTTTCTGCCTTAGCTCCCCCGGGAAGGGGGCGGGGGGGGGGGCACGGGCTTGTGGAGAGGCTCGATCAGTCCTTCTTTTCCGGGAGGAGGATGGCCAAGGGAGGGGACGCTGTGCCAGAAGGAGAGCTGCCGCTGCCAGAGGCTTACGGGGCCCGGGGGATGCCCGGAGATGCCCGGGGGATGCCCTGGGGCCGCCGCTTCCCAAGCGTCGCCCTCCGTCGTCCGCGGACCGCGGCGGGGAAGCGGGAAGCGAGTGCGCGTCTTCCTGGGTCTGTGGCTGAGAGCCCTGCCGCCCACGCGGAAAGCTGCGCTCGCGAACTTTCCTTGGTATATGGGGAAAGGGAGAGAGAAAGAGGAGAAACTGCACAGAGCGTGGCATACTCTGTCCTTTCCCTTCTTCCTCATCAGGTTCCTTAACTGGTTACTTTCCCGCCTGACACCCCCTCCCCTTACTCCTTTTGTCCCTCCTTTATTTCTTTCTTTTCTCCTCCTCCCCCTCCTCCTCCTCCTCCTCCCCCTCCTCCTCTCCCTCCTCCTCACTCTCCTCTCCCTCCTCCTCCTCCTCGCCCTCCTCCTCGCCCTCCTCCTCACTCTCCTCTCCCTCCTCCTCCTCCTCCTCCTCTCCCTCCTCCTCTCCCTCCTCCTCACTCTCCTCTCCCTCCTCCTCCTCCTCGCCCTCCTCCTCGCCCTCCTCCTCACTC